>CAUYQV010136768.1:0-11571 GCA_963574575.1 Galagoides demidoff | reverse complement strand
TAAATATTATATTTATTAATTCACTTCATGGTCACACAGACACAAAACAATTAAATACAAACTCATCATTTTAAACCATAAACATATACACTGAGAGTTGAAAATATAGATGCTAGAGTTAAATTTTTTTTTTTTTTTTTTGAGACGGAGCCTCAAGCTGTCCCCCTGGGTAGAGTGCCATGGCATCACAGCTCATAGCAACCTCCAACTCCTGGGCTCAAGCGAGTCTCCTGCCTCAGCCTCCCAAGTAGCTGAGACCACAGGCGCCCGCCACAACGCCTGGCCATTAGTTGGTTGCAGCCATCATTGTTGTTTGGCAGGCCCGGGCTGGGGATTCGAACCCGCCACCTTAGGTGTACGTGGCTGTAGAGTTAAATTTTTATTAAATTTTTTTGTCTTATATATAAATAGTATGTAAGGGCCATACAGATATAATGAAAAGAGCTTGTAGGGAAGGAAGACAAGACTGAAATGTAAATTTATATTGTTGCAGGAAGATGAGGCCCAACTGAGATGACCTTGCGGGTGTATCCTTCTGGTCTCCTCAAGAAGACCTGTTCTCCTAGACCTCACCCTTCTCGGGTATCTTCTCTCAGTATGTTGGTGATTTTACCATCAACATAGACACCCTTTGTAGGTAGCCAGAATTATATTACTGAAGTGCCAAAGAGTTTTCAGGATATTTGGTAATCTCAGTTTTCATAAGCACTAACGCATAACATTTCTCAAAACAATTAAAGTAGCTATGATTGGATATATATCTTTTATTACTGGTTAAGAGAAAAAGATCCAGCAAATGTGCCTTTTTAAAATTAAATCCATTACATAAAATAATGCCTGTTATTTTAAGTAATATTCCTAGTTAAATACAAATCCCAATAACTTCATTTACCTTACAAGTACAGATTTATTTAGCATTAATAAAACAAACTATCATTCCCTTTTCTGTTAAAATTGTAACAATAATCTGAAAAACTGCCAAAAATAAATTGTAAACAAAAATAGAAAACTATTCTCACTGGTAAAAATATGTAGATGATCTCAATAAACAGACATTCCATTCTCTTAGGTAGAATGCAAAGGATATGAACTAGCAATTTAAAGAAAAACCCCAAAGGCTAAAATGCTTAGTAATAAATTCTTAAGCTCAGTAGTAATCATAGAGAAATCCAAATAGATATAAGTAGGAGATATAACTTTACATTTACCAGTCCAGCAAAAGTAGAATGCTAGATAATGCCAAGTAGTAACAATCATGTAAGATAAAAAATTGCTAATCAAGGTCTGTTATGGTAGCTCATTCCTGTAATCCTAGCACTCCAGGAGGCCAAGGCAGGTGGATCACTTGAGCTCAGGATCAGCTTGAGCAAGAGCGAGACCCGCCTTTAAAAAAACAAACAAACAAACAAAAAAACTAGCCAGGAGTTGTGGCAGTGACTGTAGTCCAGGCTGCTCTGGAGCAGCAAGAAGATTAATCACTTGTTGAGCCCAGGAGTTTGAGGTTGCTGTGAGCTATGACACGGCACTCGACAAGAGCAATAAAGTGAGACTGTCTCAAAATAAATAATTTAATTAACTACTGATGCGAAGACAATGAGTATCTTTTAAAAAGGTTTCTATTTATATGTCTGCATTTGGTTTATCTGTATCCTTTGCATGGAAGACTAATGATATACAGTTAATGTCTTCCTAGACAGTATTACTTTGGCTTTTTTTTTTTTTTTTTTTGAGACAGAATCTCACTATGTCACCCTGGGTAGAGTGCCATGGCGTTACAGCTCACAGCAACCTCTAACTCTTGTGCTTAAGCAATTCTCTTTCCTCAGCCTCCCCAGTAGCGGGAGGGGCTGAGGGCGCCCACCACAATGCCCAGCTGTTTTTCTTTTATGACAATTGTCATTGTGTTTAGCTGGCCCAGGCTGGGTTCGAACCCACCAGCCTCGATGTATGTGGCTGGTGCCATAACCACTGTGCTACGGGTGCTGAGCCTACTTTGGCTTTTAAAAAATCATCAAATTAAAGACAAAAACAGCCACCTTCCAAAGAGTTACTAATCCTCCAGAATGACAATCCTCTTTTCTATAGTTAATGGCGGATTTTGGTCAGCAGCAAGGTGTTAACCTTTTTTTTTTTTTCACTTGCTTTATTAGCCACTATTTTGGTTTAGAAAGAGTATCCTAATGTCATTTCAGTTAACAATGGACCATATTACATACAGGATGGTGGTCCCAGAAGATTATAATACTGTATTTTAACCATACCTTTTCTTTTCTTTTCTTTTTTTTTTTTTTTTGAGACAGAGCCTCAAGCTGTCCCCCTGGGTAGAGTGCTATGGCTTCACTGCTCACAGCAACCTCCAACTCCTGGGCTCAAGTGAGTCTCCTGCCTCAGCCTCCCAAGTAGCTGCGACCACAGGCGCCCGCCACAACGCCCGGCTATTTTTTTGCAGCCATCATTGCTGTTTGGTGGGTCCAGGCTGGATTTGAACCCGCCACCTTAGGTGTATGTGGCTGGCGCCTTAGCCACTTGAGCCACAGGCGCTGAGTCAACCATACCTTTTCTATGTTTATGCTTTACATATACAAATTCACCATTATGTTACAACTGCCTAGAGAATTCAGTATAGTCACACACTATATAGATTTATAACCTAGGAGCAACAGGCTATATACCATATACTCCAGGTGGGCAAAAGACTCTACCATGCAGGTTCATGTAAATACTTCTACAACAGTGATTTTTCAACCAGTGTGCTATGGCACACTGAGGATCTTAGGTGCAACATGAAAAATTTTAAAGATCATTAATTAAATTTTTTTTTTTTTTTTGAGATAGAGTCTCACAATGTTGCCCTTGGTAGAGTGCCATTGCATCAAAGCTCACAGCAACCTCAAACTCTTGGTCTCCAGCGATTCTTTTGCCTCAGCCTCCCAGGTAGCTGGACTACAGGCGCCTGCCTCAACACCAGGCTATTTTTTGTTGCAAATGTCATTGTTTTAGCTGCCCCAGGCTGGGTTCAATCAAACCTGCCACCTTTGGTGTATGTGGTGCCATAACCACTGTGCTATGGGCACTAAGCCTAATTAAATTATTTTTGAAATAAGTTCAAAGCAAAATAAGTATATTCTTTTTCAAACTCTTTTTAAAATCAACATAATTTAAGTGTGCAACAGAAGTTTAACTATAGGTTCAAGTGTCCCATGAAATAATAAAGATCAAAAAACATTGCTCTATAATGTTTGCAATACAATGCATTCTCAGAATGCCTCCTTGTTGTTAAACAACACATGACTGAACTCTCACAGGAAAAAATAAAGTCTAATCATGGAGAGATTTAAAACCTATGATAGGCAAAATAAATAATGTCCTGAATAAGTCAATATTTTTAGAAGTTTGGGAGGCAGTCAGTACTGCATAACTACTTTGGCCAAGAAGTAAAGTATAAGGAAGGTCCATACTTCAGCCATCCGATTATGAGGCAATAAAAGTCTAAACCAGGGTAGCAGTGGTACTAAGAATTAAATTATTTAAAATAGATTTAAAACTATACAGTTTACAAAACTAATGGATGGTTGGGCAAATAAGTGCAAGAAAGTGAAAGGCTGAGTAAAAGCAAAGTCTAAACTTCTAGAAAGGCTATCTTAGGGAACAGGTGTGGGGAAAGGGGGTCAACTCGGTGTGGGAGAAAGATTTTAAAAAGGATGATAGAGTGCAAGTTATAGAAGTTCATACAGGTGAAGACATTAACAAGAACTAAAGATACAATTTTATAAATCATCTAAAAAAAGAAATTAGCTAGAGTAGAAATACTTAAGTCAAAGAGTAATTGCTGAAAAAAAAAAAAGTATAATCTAGTGGTCAATTACCTGAATGAAGGATGGGAAAGAAGATCACAAGAGATGGAAAAGTAATTAATCCAAAAAGAAAAAGAGAACAAAGAAACTGAAAGAGAAAAGAAGAGACTAGAAAAAGAAAACTGAGAGCAGTAAACGTGGTCTCTTCAGAGAAATTCAGGGTGAAACAAAGGAGAATGAGGGACAGGATGGCAGTACTAAAGGATAAGAGAGTCGAGAAAGGGGTTTCTTTCGTTACTGCATGGTTGGTTTTTAAACATAGAAACTGAAATGGCAGGGCAAAGTGGATATATCACCGCCAATCCATAATGGACTGTCCAAAGTGGATATATCACCCATCACAATGGACTGTCCAAAGTTAAGAATTACTACTTGATCAAAAGCTCCATGTGAGCTAGGACCGTATCTGCCTCTTCACCCCAGTGCCTAGGAGAAAGTACATGTCTAATGCCACAACCAAAAGCATTGAAACAAAATCATAATTTTTTTTGGGGGGGAGGCTGGGTTTGAACTTGCCACCTCCAGCATATGGGGCCAGTGCCCTACTCCTTTGAGCCACAGGTGCCACCCTGAAATCATAAAATTGTTTAAATTACATAATGACCCATATTCTATGAGGCTTTGACAACTTTGGTACTTCCTTATTTTAGCTGTTTTGTGTGTAAGAATCTGAAAAGTGAAATCTTAATTTTTTCATGAAAAGGAGCAGGCTAAGAGATAAGAGTTTTTCATTCTAAGTTCTGGATAATTGAGGCATTTCTATTATTTATTTTTTAAAAGCAGAGTTCAAAAAAATTTTAAATATCCAAGTGTCATTTCCTACAGCTAGCATCAAGTGGCAATTATGAAGCCACTGGTGACCCTGAAATGAGGTCTGTAAAAATCATCTAGCCGAGTCCAGCCAATGCCCTGCACGATAAAATACAGACACTATTTGCTCCAAAAAGCTCTTTTGGGTAGAAGTCATTAGGTGAAACCGGCTAGTAGTAAAAGTGACAGACACAGTGCTCCCCTAAAACCATCATGTAGCTTATATTCACACTTATCACAAATATCATAATATCAAAGATGTCTGAGACAGAACTTGCTCTTAAGGACACAATTTAGATGGGAGACAAGATTTACATATACAGATATTTGAAATACGGTGACATGTAACATGATTCATTCATTTATTAAGAGCCATTTATTAAGCAGCTACATATTAGTATTAAGTGCCAGTCACTCTGATGAACATTAAAAAAATAAAAACACCCCTTAAGGGACTCAGTTTAGTGGGGAAACAAATATACAAAGCATGAGATAGATAGTATAACAGAGATACAGTAGAAGTTCTCACAACTAATCCCCTCTTTCTGTGGCTTAATCAGTAGTTTCTAATCCCTTTGAAACACACTGCCAAAAGCCCAGAGCATACTGAATATTCACAGCTCATAGACTATTCTTTACCTTTACTCACACACTTCGGTTTCCATGATAGAGTTGTGTAAGTTCACCTACTCGACTGGGTTTCCTCCCAAACCTGTTTAATGCCAGTTGCACCTGTTACTTTAATTAGTTAACTCAATTAAATATTAAATAAACCAGTAAAATACAGATATGAAAAGAAAGAATGCTTTAGAAAGACAAAGACAATAAAGGAAACCCACAAAAAAAACTGCTGTCAAATTAGACATGGGTGAAACAACTGTAAAAGATTTGGGAACAAAGGTCATAAAAATCTAGGATTCTGCATTCAGTATGCTTTTCTCAAGGAAAACCGAAACGAGAAATCATAAAAAATACATTGTAATTATAGCTTATTCAAGAACAATAACACAAAACTATAACCAGCATTCTAAAAGACAAAAAAGTAAAAGGTTGTTGGGCTTCATCTTACACTGGTAAATAACTACGCGTTTATTCATTTTTAACCTAAAATAAATTATTTAAGGTATCATTTTAACCATCTTTTCGAATTAACCGATCAACTACCAGTTTGGATGGTGTTGGATAACAATGTTTCTGCCTTACATACACAAGCTGTTAGGGGAACATGAAGTTTCCTTATGTTTGGAGGTCAGACAGGTTTCCCAGAGAAAGTAAACTGAATCTTGAAAGATTAGAAATTCACTAGGAAGACAAGAGGAAGAAAACATTCCAGCCCTGTAAATTGATCCAGAAGCATCCATCAGAGAAAATGAAAAACGTGAAAATATTTCCTTCTACTTACCATGAACAGACACATTACTCAACCTTTTCCTTTAGCAAATTATTTAATCTTTCTCCTCAAAACCTCATCTATAAATTAGGGAATGAGTAATACTTACTATATCCAATTTTATAAGGTTGTGTATGTAAAATAGATTGTGTATATAAAATTCTTAGCACTGCATTTGGCACAGTTACGGTAAGTGCTCAACAAAAGCAACTATCATTACTTTTTGGAAGGTAAAGAAGACAGGAAAGAGGAAACAACAGATAAAGTGCTAGGTTGAATTACTAGGACCATGGATACCTTCTCCCCCTACTGACACTACTCTTTCAAGTGCACTAAGTGCACTGACCCAGATCTGCAGGCTCCTCCCTGTTCTTTCCTTTCAGCTTTATATGAATCCACATTCCTCGGGAGCAGGTTTTGGTTGTGTCTATAATTTAAGTTCCTTTGCTCACTGCTTAATCTTCTCATTTAGGAAGTATAAACAAAAAATTAAGAGCAAGGCCTAGACTGGCTGTAATTTTCCATCAGGTGAAACTTCCACCCTCATGGAATCTGACATCATGTTTATTTCTCCTAACCAGACATACTGGTATTGGATCTGATTTCTGTCACATGCAAATAAATGCTAATGAAACTGTATGTTCAGTAATGAAACATTCCCCCCTGGCTTTTTCCTTGGATCTCTCTGGTGCAGTTATGCCAAGAACCTATTTGCCACACCCAACATTATTCAATACTTCCCAATGCTTACCTTAATTCCAGGGCTCCTACTTCCTTATTTTCTCCCATCTCATCTCCGAAACAAAATACCAACTCCTTTTTATCTTCTGCCATACTACTTCCAGTCAACTCTACCATAAATCTTCCTTCTTACATATCAATACTTCTGAATATACCAACATCTTGTTCAGATAAGGTGCTTTTATAACAAAAGTTAAACAACATAAGTCTGCCAAAAAAAGTTATCTTATTTCCTCAAATAACCGTCTGCATAAAAACAAATACACAAAGGGTACAAGTCAAATCTATCAAGTGTAGAACATAAATGTCTTAACATAATAATCAAGTAAATTGCAAAAGCTATATTAATTAGTTTGATGTTAGCACGTCAAATTGTATTAAAAAAAACAAATTGCACCCCACATATGCATAAATGTATTCATGATCCACGTGTATATGACTTAACAAAAATAAATAAAAGCAAATACATAGTTGACAACTGATGTACTACTCTGTTCTAACACAGCATATGTTAAATGGATAGGCTTAAATAGCCTAATAACCAAGCAAGGCATGACATGTGACATATAGTCCCAGCTACTCAGGAGGCTGAGGCAAGAGGACCACCTGAGTCAAGGAGTTGGAGGTTGCAGTGGGCTATGTCACACATATAAATAGCCACAACCCTCTAGCCTGGGCAATATAGAGAAACTCCATCTCTTTAAAGAAAAAAAAAAAATAAGTAACTAAAACACTATATGAAATTTGCTATATGATCAATAAATACAAACTATATTAAAATACATACAGAGTAAGCTGAAAAAGCTACAAATCTGCAGATATATGTAAAAACAAATAAGCATTATATTTCAGTATTCTCTACAAATCATTAAAATAAATTAGAATAATACACTGTTAAATAATTTTTTTTAATTTTTTTGAGACAGAGCTGTCTCAAGCTGTCACCCTGGGTAGAATGCTATGGCATGCTCACAGCAGCCTCAAACTCCTGGGCTTAAGCAATTCTTTTGCCTCAGCCTCCCAAGTAGCTGGGACTACAGGCACCCCCAATAAGGCCCAGCTATTTTTTCTGGTTGTTGCAACTATCATTGTTGTTTTATTTGGCCAGGGCTGGGTTCCAACCCGCCAGCCTCAGTGTATGTGGCCAGCACCCTACCCGCTGAGTACGGGCACTGCCCTGTTAAATACTTTTGAGAAACACAAACTGTTAAAAGATTGTTCTAAACTCTTTACTATATTCATTATTTCATTAAATTATCCTACTTGAACAGATACTTGAAATAAGTGGTAATTTAAATTATGGCAGTTATTCAAATCTAAATCAGTGATTTTCAACTACTGTGCCGCAAAATTTTTAAAGATCATTAATTATTTTTGAAAGAAGATCAAAACAAAATAAGTATATTCTTTTTTTTTTAACACTTTCTTTTTGATTAATATAATGTAAGTGTACTGCAGAAGTTTAAGTATAGGTTCAAGTGTGCTGTGAGATTAAAAAGGTTGCAAAGGCAGGGTATGGTGGCTCATGCCTGTAATCCTAGAACTCTGGGAAGCTGAGACAGGTGGATTGCGTGAGCTCCTGAGTTCAAGATCAGCTTGAGCAAGCCCAGCCTGAGCAAGAGCAAGACCCCACTTCTAAAAATAGTAAGGTGTTGTGGTGGGTGCCTGTAATTCCAGCTACTAAAGAGGCTGCAGGAGGGGTATCACTTGAGCCCAAGAGTTTGAGGGTGCTGTGAGATATGATGCCCTGGCACTCTACCCAGGGGAACAAAGTGAGACTCTGTCTCCAAAAAAAAAAAAAGAAAGAAAGAAAGAAAGGAAGGAAGGAAGGAAGAAAGGGCGTTGAAAAGCACTGATCTAAATATTAAAATTCACTTGGCTCCTTTAGGTTGGAAGCAGCTGCACAGAGTGAGGGAACCAATAAAAAGAAAAGGTACAATATAGAGAACCATGCCCTGGCCTAGTACCACCACTCCTAGTTCTAAATGAAGTCTACATACCAATTCACTGTGACCCAAGGCAAGTTACTTTATGTCTCTAACTGATAAAGCAAGGGATGGGATTAAATTCTAAGGTCCCTCCAAAGGTAACATATTCTTAGTCTAATGAAGGAGACAGAAAATTTAGAGTAAGGCTGGGCCTAGTGACTCACACATGTAACCCTAGCACTCTGGGAGGCCAAGGCAGGTGGACTGCTTGAGTTCATAGGTTTGAGACCAGCCTGAGGGAAAGCAAGACCGCATCTCTACTAAATAAACAAAACCTGAGGCAAGAGTATCACTTGAGCCCAAGAGTTGGAGGTTGCTGTAAGCTATGACATCACAGCACTCTACCCAGGGTAATAACTTGAGACTCTGTCTCAAAAAAAAAAAAGAAGAAGAAGAAAGAAAAGAGAATTTAGAGTAGAGATATGGGTGGGGCAAGGGGAAGGAAGTGGACACACATGAATTTGTGCGTGTGTACCACAGTCCTAGAATTTGACAAGTACCAGAATGAACAATACAGATAATACATCCTTTAGGAGTTAAAAATAGCTTAATGTGTACAGTTTCTCCTTCTGGTCTGCCTCTATTCTCTCTCCTACCCCTTAAGCCTATCTTCTGTCTCTTCCTTTCTTCTATTACCTTCTCCAATTTTTTTTCTTGCCTCAAGTTTCTCTCCTGATGTCCAATTTTTCCTCTATTACTACCTCCAGTCCTCTCTAGCCTATCCCTTATTTCCAACTCACAGTCAGTTTATTGTCTTGAAACCACAACTGGCTGAGTATCCCTTATCTGAAAATGCTTAGAACCAGACGTGTTTCTGATTTGCTGAGTTTTTTTTTCTTTTCAGATTTTGTAATATCTGCATATACACAATGAGATACATGGGTCACTATGAAAGTTTTGACAGACTGTGTTATGGTCCATTACTTCACTTCCAAGAAACACAGTTGACAGGATCCTTTCTGATGCATCAGGCTTATCAGTGTTGCTGGGGGGGGACAGATTCTACATTTCTTGATTTTTCAAAACTTTCATAATGACCCACATAGCTTACATCCAATTCTGAACATGAAATTCATATATGTTTCATATATACCTTACACATATAGCCTGAAGGTAATTTTATTTTTCTTTTAGGAGCCCTGAATAAACTGCTTTGTGCACCTGTTTTTTGGTGGGAGGAGGAATTATTTGCCTTTTGGGGCCTGGATTTTCCTCAGAAAGAACTCCAGCTCCTTGCCTTCGAGCACACAGCCATCTGCTCAGCCACACTGGCCTGGTCTTCACGCACGGCATGCAAGACACTTGCCCTGATGGAACTGCTCCTCCAGAAGACTGCTTATTTTGGCATTCTTTTTCCTTTCATCATATTTCTTCTGAATTGTTTTTGATCTTTTTTGTTTAAAATCTCTTCTTCCTCAGGAGTCAACTTGGCCCCCTTCTTGGACCCAAAGACAGTGCATAGTGGGACTCGAACAACTGTCAGTACGGCATGCTGTCAATAAGCCAAGGTCTTGGTAAAAATAGCTCATTATCAGATGCACTGTAGACAATATCAATGATCCTTGTTTTCTTTCTTTTTCTTTTTTTTTTTTTTTGAGACAGAGTCTTACTATGTCGCCCCTGGTAGAGTGCCATGGTGTCATAGCTCATAGCAACCTCTTGGGCTTAAGCAATCCTCTTGCCTTAGCATCCAGGTAGCTGGGACTAGAGGCACCCGCCACAACACCTGGCTATTTTCCTGTTATTGCTGTTATTGTTGTTTAGGAGGCCCTGGCTGGGTTCGAACCCATCAGCCCTGGTGCATGTGGCTAGCATCATAACCACTAAGCTATGGGTGCCGAGCCAGATCCTTGTTTCCCTAGTACAAAACCTTGAGCTCCAGGAGAAGTTCCCCACATCTAGCATCAGGGCATGGTATTTCTGGTTTTTTACTTTCTCACAGACAGACTGTGTGTACATGGCCAGGGCCAATCTCAGTGTTGCCAACAGGGCATCCCAACTCATACTTCTGCTTCTTGTGGTGGGGCTTTCTCTTGCCCCCAGTCTTGTGGTGCTTGCGCCAAGGTCCCAAGAGATGCCCATCACTCAGTGCTGGCTGGAAAAAGGTTTTTGTTGTTTTTTTTTTTTTTTTTTTTGAGTCAGAGTCTAACTCTGTTACCCCAGGCCCAGGCTTGGGTGCCATTGTGTCAGCCTTACTAACAGCAACCTCAAACTCCTAAGTTCAAGCAATCTTCATGCCTCAAGTAGCTGAAACTACAGATGCCTGCCATACTACCCAGCTAATTTTCTTCTATTTTTAGTGGAGACAGGGTCTCACTCTTGCTCAGGCTGGTTTAGAACTCCTCAGCTCAAGTGATCCTCCTGTCTCAACCTCCCATGGTGAGGCCTCCATTATAGGCCTAAGCCACCCAGCCTGTGCCCAGCCTGTGCACCTGCATTTTGACTGCAACCCATCACATGAGCTCAGGTATGTAATTTTCCACTTGTGAAGTCATGTCAGTGCTCAGAAAGTTTCAGATTTTGAAGCATTTTGAATCTAGGATTTCCAGATTAGCAATGCTTAACTTGTACTTACAGGGCAAAGAGAATCTAAGTAGTTACTATGCCAAATGGATCTCCTAAACTGCTTACCAGCTTCTAAAATAAGATTTAAATAAATAAGTATAATCTGGCTCAGCGCCTGTGGCTCATTCGGCTAAGGCGCCAGCCACGTACAACTAAGGTGGCGGGTTCGAATCCCCAGCCCGGGCCCGCCAAACAACAATGATGGCTGCAACCAAAAAATGGC
>CAUYQV010136763.1:0-11236 GCA_963574575.1 Galagoides demidoff | reverse complement strand
AAAAAAGTCATATCAGTAAAAAAAGAAAAAAAAATTAAAACAAATTTTCGAGGGCTGGGTGTGGTGGCTCATCCTTTGAATCCCAGCACTTGGGAGGCTGAGGCAGGTGGATTGCCTGAGCTCACAGGTTTGAGACCAGCCTGAGCCAGAGTGAGACCTCATCTCTAAAAATAGCTGGGTATTGTGGCAGGCACCTGTAGTCTCAGCTACTTAGGAGACTAAGGCAAGAGAATTGCGTAAGCCCAGGAGTTTGAGGTTGCTGTGAGCTATGACGCTACAGCACTCTACCAAGGGCAACAAAGTGAGACTCTGTCTCAAAAAAAAAAAAAAAAGCCCAAATTTTACTGTAGCCTAAGTGTACAACATTTATAAAATTTACAGTAATGTACCAGAATGTCCTTGGCCTGCACATTCCCTTACAACTCGCTCACTGACTCACTCAGTGATTTCCAGTCCCGCAAGCTCCATTCACGGTAAGTGTCCTGGTTCAGGTGTATCTTTTTTTTTTTAAAGCTTTTATATTTGTGGTCCCCAAACCCTGAGCTGCAAACCTGTACCTGTCTGTGGCCTGTTAAGAACTGGGCTGCGCAGCAGGAAGTGAGCGGGGGTGACCCAGTGAAGTTCCATCTCTACTGACAGCAGCTCCCCATTGCCAGCGTCACTGCCCGAGCTCTGTCTGTCTCCTGTCAGATGGGGGGCGGGGGCATTAGCTTCTCATCACTCAGGGGAATCATTGTCTCCTGTCAGATGGGGGGGGCATTAGATTCTCATCAGAGCGGAAACCCTACTGTAAACTGCACATCTGGGGTCTAGGTTGCCAGCTCCTCATGAGAATCTAACGCCCCCATTACCTCTCTCCCAACCCCCCAGGTCCGTGGAAAAATTGTCTTCCAAGAAACCACTTCCTGGTGCCAAAAAGGTTGGCACCACTGTTTTCTACCATGTTTTAGCCGCACCTTTTCTGTGTTTAGATGTGTTTGATACACCACTGCTGACCGCTGATACACAGGCACCTGCAGTATTCAGCCCTGTAACATTTGGCACAGGTCTGAAACCCGGGAGCAATAGGCTGCACCCCTTGGCCTGGGCTAGCTCTGTGTCAGCCCATCCTGTGATATCCACACGACAGCATTGCCTAAGGAAACATTTCCCAGAATGTACCCCCATTGTTAAGTGAAACACGGCTGTACTTTATATGCATTCTCATGTGACTCTCCATACTGCAGACACAATTATTACCCCCATTTAACTGACGAGGAAACTGAAGCGCAGAGAGGTGAAGCAACTTGCCAGCACCTTCTAGGGTAAGTGTGGCAGATTATATTTTCCAAAGACAGTCACAGAGTCACAGCTATGTTTCCAGTCCCATCTACCTTTCCAGACCCTTGTTGCTCACCATAAAGAAACAGAACCTTCCTCTTCTCTGCATGAACTAGGTCGGGACCTTGTGGCTGCTGCAGTGAATGACATATGGGAGAAGTGATGGATGCTGTAACTTGCAAAACTAAGTCCTGGAAGGTGATGTGCCTTCCCCCCGCCCCCTTTCAGGATGTTTGGCCTTGGAGCCCAGCCACCACATTGTGAGTTTAAGCCAGCCACGTGGAGAGGCCCATATGGATAGGAACTGAGGCCTGTAAGGAGCCTCACCTCCCACTTGTATGACGGAGGGGGGAGCCTTGAAATAATCTGGTTTCTGGCCATCGAGTCTGCCAGCTGAAGTTCCAGACAAGGAGGAGCAGAGACAAGCTGTCATTGCTGCTGTGCTGTGTCTGAATCCTTGACCTGCCGGACCTGAAGGCGTTATGATGTTCGCTTCCTGGCACTAGGTTTTGGGGCATTTTGTTTTGTGGTTCTAATAAATGGAGCTGCTAAAAGTGGGGGAGTCAGAGTCTGACCATAGGAATCTGAAAATCTTTCTACTTTATGGGGACAATTATGTTGGTGAACTCATCCTAGGAAAAGTGCTACATACTTGACTGTTGAACTGTGAACTGTGAACCATAGCCAGCACCTAGTCCACCTTCAAAGCACCACTTCTAGGATGAGTTTGCAAAATTAATTGCCAGACCTCATACGACAACAGCTCTGAGGTCATTTCAGAAAAAGAGTTCCCAAATTGCTTGGAAGAGTGGACTAGTTACTGGCATCAGGGAACAGCTTCCCAAGGGAAGTTCTTTGAAGGTGACCACAGTGATAATTCAGCAATAAGGCTCTGTAGCACTTTTCCCAGAATGAGTTCACGAATTTAATTGTCGGACCTGCACTTTCCCATTCCTCTCCCTGCTTCCTGCCTGATGCAATGCCAGCATTGTCAGCTTCTAGCAGCCTTCTCTCTTTCAGCCTGGTGACCTCTGACTAATCTCAAGAGTAGTCATTTTTATTTAGAAAAGAAAGAACCAGTATTCAGAGACCATTGTTCACAGAATGTGTAAAAACCTCTCTTGGTGACAGCTGTGGTTTGTTTCACAAAAAAGAGCCACCAGCCCACTCATTGCAACTCTCCATAAGTGAAAAAACCTGAGTCAAACAAAAAGTAATGAGGACATCTGTGCATTTCTGCCGCCCATGCTGTTTGCACATGGTGCATGATTCCCAAGGATCTGCTAGGCCAGGCATTGTCTTTTCTTTTTAATATTTATTTATTTATTTATTTATTTGAGACAGAGCCTCAAGCTGTCACCCTGGGTAGAGTGCCGTGTTGCTTACAGCATCCTCCAACTCCTGGGCCCAAGAGATTCTCTTGCCCCAGCCTCCCAAGTGGCTGGGACTACAGGTGTCTGCCACAACGCCCGGCTATTTTTTGGTTGTATTTGTCCTTGTTGTTTGGCAGACCTGGGCTGGGTTTGAACCCTCCAGCTCTGGTGTATGTGGCTTGAGCTACAGGGGCTGAGCCTTATTGCTTTTTTAAGAAGAGAAAGTCTTGCTCTGTTACCAAGCTTGAGTGCAAGAGCACAATCATAGAAGCCTCTAACTCCTGAGATTAGACATCCTCCTGCCTCAGTCTCCCAAAACTCTGGGATTATAGTCACAAGCCACTCTACCTGCAGGGCCTGTCATTTCTGTACCTACCTTGTCTCCCTCCAAAACAATGGAGTTTATTCCTTCCATTTACTTGGGCATTTAAAAAAAAAAATCACACTAGACCAGGTGAGGTGGCTCATGCCTATAATCCTAGCACTCTGGGAGGCCTAGGAGGGGGATGGATCTCTTGAGCTCGGGAGTTTGAGACTATCTCTATCAAAAAATGGAAAAAACTGGGGTAATGCCTGGGGCTCAGTGAGTAGGGAGCTGGCCCCATATAGTGAGGGTGGCAGGTGCAAGCCCAGCCCCGGCCAAACTGCAACAAAAAATAGCCAGGTGCTGTGGCTGACATCTGTAGTCCCAGCTACTTGGGAGACTGAGTCTGGTTTTTTTTTTTTTTTGCAGTTTTTGGCGGGAGACTGAGTCTGGAGGATAACTTGAGCCCAGGAGTTAATATGAGTTAGGGTGATGCCATGGCAGTCTAGCGTGGGCAACAGAGTGACACTCTGAATCCACACTAAAAAAACAAAACAGAACAAAAAAACACACTTAATTTCATTTTCTCATGGGCAGTCATAGATGTATATCCACGTCTCTAGAACTGAAAACCAAGTTTGGGTCAATGGGAATCTGTCTTCTTCTTTCTGGGAATGCAGATCAATTAGAACTCATAACAAAGTTGGAAAAAAAAAAGAGAAAAAGCCAAGAGGCCAGCGCCCATAGGTCAGTGGCTAGGACACCAGCCACATACACTGGTGGGTTTGAATCCAGCCTGTGCCTGCCAAACAACAATGACAACTATAACCAAAAAACAGCCGGGTGTTGAGGAGGGTACCTCTAGTCCCAGTTACTTGGGAGGCTGAGGCAAGAGAATCACTTAAGCCCAAGAGTTTGAGGTCGCTGTGAGCTGTGACAGCACAGTGCTCTACTGAGGACAACGTAGTGAGACTCTGTCTCAAAAAAAAAAAAAGAAAGAAAAAAAGCCAACAACCTCAACCTAAGCTGATTTAAAAGAAAAAATTTCAAAACAGGCAAGGTGTGGGGAAAGGCAAGAGGGAGGGGAGCCCTCACATCCCCACATTGAGTCAAGCACTGGGTTTGCAGGAAACTGTATTTGTCTCTTGTAACCTAAATCAAATATTTGAATGGCTTCTTCTGAACTCCACTGTTAAGATAAATTACCACTGAGCCTTAAAAGATAATAAAGGATCTTTCCAGATCCTCACAAAAAATTAAAACAAACAAACAAAAAAACAAACAGGCAAGGTGTGGTGGCTCACAGCACTTAAGGAGGCTGAGGATTGCTTGAGGTTGAGTTTGAGACCAACCCTGGACACCATAGTGAGATCCCTTGTCTCTAAAAGAATAAATAAATAAATAAATAAATAAAATAAAAATTAAAAATTAGGTTCTCTATAAGCTGTCTGAGTGTCCTCAAGACATGGCAACTGGCTTCTCCCAGAGGAATGAGCTAAGAGAGAACAAAAGGTAGAAATCAGGCTTTTATGATCCAGCCTCAGAGGTCACATAGCATCACATCTGCCACATTCTAGTCTTGGATAATAAGATGCTCAGTTTGGCCCATATTCAGTGGAAGGGGAATTAGGCTCTACCTTTTGAAGGGAGGACTATCATAGAACCCGAGGACCTTTTATTGTATTACATTATTTAATTTAATTTAATTGTATTATTATTATTCTTTTTCTTTTTTTTTTTTTTTTAAGACAGAGCTCATTTTGTCACCCCTGGCAGAGTGCTGTGGAGTCATAGCTCACAGCAAACTCAAATTCTTGGGCTCAAGCAATTCTCTTGCCTCAGCCTCTCAAGTAGCTGGGACTACAGGTACCTGCCACAATGCCTGGCTGTTTTTAGAGATGGGGGGTCTCACTCTGGTTCAGGCTGGTCTTGAACCTGTGAGCTCACAGGCAATCTACCTACCTTGGCGTCCCAGAGTGCTAGGATTACAGGTGTGAGCCACATGCCAGGTCTTATTATTTTTCTTTTTGAGACAGTCCCACTTTGTTGTCCTGACTTCTAGGCTCAAGAGATCGTTTTTGTGTCAGCCTCTTGAGCAGCCCGGACTATAAGCACCTGCCACCATGCCCTGCTAGCTTTTTTTTTTTTTTTTTAAATGGGGTCTTGCTCTTTCTCAGGCTTGTCTCAAACTCTGTGAGCTCAAGCAATCCACCTACCTCGGCCTCCCAGAGTGCTTGGAATACAGGCATGAGCTGCCCCATCTGGCCTATTTTATATTTTGAGATAGTCTTATTCTGTTGCCCAGGCTAGAGTACAGCAGCGTCATCATAGCTCGCTGCGATCTCAAACTTCTGGGTTCAAGCAATCTTCTTGCCTCCTGAGTTACTGGGACTATAGGCACTTACTACAATGCCTGGCTGATTTTTCTTATTTTTAGGAGAGATGGGGTCTGACTCTTGCTCAGGCTGATCTTGAATTCTTGAGCACAAGGGATCTGCCCCCCTCAGCCTCCCAGAGTACTAAGACGACAGGTGTGAGCCACTGAGCCAAACTGGACCACCCATTTTATTTTATTTTTGCAGTTTTTGCCCGGAGCTGGGTTTGAACCTACCACCTCCAGTATATGGGGCTGGCGCCCTACTCCTTTGAGCCACAGACGCCTCCCTGGACCACCTACTTTAAAACCACCACACACATTGGCTGGTCATGGTAGCTCATACCTGTAATCTCAGCACTTTAGGAGAGAAGGTGGGAGCATTGCTTGAGCCCAGCTGTTTGAGACCAGCCTGGGCAACATGGCAAGACCTGTGTCTCTACAAAAATAATTTAATAGCAGGGCATGGTGGGACAGGCCTGTAGTCCGACCTACAGGGGAGGCTGAGGCAGTAGAATTACGTGAGCCCAGGAATTCAGGGTTACAGTGAGCTATGATTGGACCACTACACTCCAGTCTGGGTGACAGAACCAGACATTGTTCAAAATAAATAAATAAATAAATAAATAAATAATAAATGTATTCATTACGGAAGTGGGAAGTTTAGATGCAATTAGATTTTCATTTTATTTTATTTTATTTCATTTTATTTATTTATTTCTTTTTTTGTTTGTTTGTTTTGAGACAGCTCACAGCAACCTCAAACTTTTGGGCTTAGGCGATCCTCTTGCCTCAGCCTCTCGAGTAGTTGGGACTACAGGTGCCCTCCACAATGCCTGGCTATTTTTTTGTTGCAGTTTGGCTGGGGCCAGGTTAAAACCCACCACCTTTGGTATACGGGGCTGGCACCCTACTCACTGAGCCACAGGCACCGCCCTATTTCATTTCATTTCATTCTATTACTTTTTTTGAGACAGAATCTCACTCTGTCACCCTGGGTAGAGTATCATGGCATCATAGCTCATAGCAACCTCAAATACTGGGGTTCATGTGATCCTCTTGCCTCAGCCTCCCAAGTAGCTGGGACTATAGGTGCCTACTACAATGCCTGGCTAAGTTTTCTATTTTTAGTACATGTGGGGTCTTGCTCTTGCTCAGGCTGTCCTTGAGTTCCTGAGCTCACAGGTGATCCACCTGCCTCAGCCTCCCAGAGTGCTAGGATAATAGGTGTGAGCTACTGTGCCCAACCTACAGTCAGAATTTTTTTTTTTTTTGAGACAGAGCCTCAAGCTGTACCCCTGGGTAGAGTGTCGTGGCATCACAGCTCACAGCAACCTCCAACTCCTGGGCTCAAGCGAGTCTCCTGCCTCAGCCTCCCAAGTAGCTGGGACGACAGGCGCCTGCCACAATGCCTGGCTATTTTTTGGTTGCAGCCGTCATTGTTGTTTGGCAGGCCCCGGCTGGATTTGAACCTGCCACCTTAGGTGTATGTGGCTGGCGCCTTAGCCACTTGAGCCACAGGTGCCAAGTCAGATTTTTTTTTTAATTTCAATTAATGTGAGGGTACAAACAACCAGGTCACAATATTTGAATTTGCTGCAGTTAGATTTTAATGAGGCTGATCCAGGGGCTTTGACAATATACCATTAAGACTCAATCCCTATGTTCTTCAGGGGACAGGACAGGGTCTAGCATGGCCCTTCTACAGTTGGAGAAGGTTGCTTTCTCTGTGCTATCTTCTTTTTGCTGGATCTTCTTTGGGGTTCCCTGTCAACTTCAGGGTTTGCATATCATGGACTCAATACAAAGGCACTAGGTCTGGGCTGCAGAGGGAGACCCTGTCTTAAAAGAGAAAGAAAGGAAAAGAAAGGAAAGGGAAGGAAGGGAAGGGAAGGGAGAAAAAAAAAGGAAGGAAGGGAAGAAAAGGAAAGAAGGAAAAGTAGAAACAGTTGAAAGTGATGAGCAATGGAGTATACAAATCAACAATGGCATCTTTGTGCTACAGAACACCACATGGCCACATAGGACTGCCAGAGAAGGAGACATACACACAGACACGATTGCTCTCTAAGAGACATTAAGTGCAAAAGCAAAATGCAGAAGATGCACAAGGTATGATCCCATTTATAGAAAAAAATAAAATATCTGAGAGGCCATAGGTGCAATGATTATGAATATAGACTCTGGAACTAGGCTGCCTTGGTTTGAATTCTGGCTCTTCCTCTCTGAAGCTGGGTGACTTTGGGGACATTGCTTCATCTTACTGGGCCAGAGTTTTGTCCTCTGTAAAACAGAGATAATAATAAAATTTGCCTCATGGGGAATTGTGAAAATTAAATAGATTAATATACGTAAATTGTTTGGTGCAGGGCCTGATTCATAGTAAGTACACAGTTAGTGTTAACTATTAGCTCTGTACATACATACTCATTAAGCAGACTGTAAGGGTGTGCTCCAGACTGTGGATAGTGGAAGCTGGTGAAGGAGGACTTCACATTTTGCTCTGCACAGATCTAGATTGCTAAAATCTTTCACAATAAGAACAGCGCCTGTAGCTCAAGAGGCTAAGGCACCAGCCACATACACCAGAGCTGGAGAGTTCGAATCCAGCCTGGGCCTGCCAAACAACAGTGACGACTACAACCAAAAAATAGCCAGGCCTTATGGTGGGCACCTGTAGTCCCAGCTACTTGGGAGGCTGAGGCAAGAGAATTGCTTAAGCCCAGGAGTTGGAGGTTGCTGTGAGCTGTGATGCCACGGCACTCTGCCCAGGGTGACAGCTTGAGGCTCTGTCTCCAAAAAAAGAAAAAAAAAGAATAGATTAATGTATTTCTGGAGTAATATTTTTAATATTCTCCACCTTCAAATTCCTAACCATGATGTTGATTAACATTCTTCCTTTGTGACATATTCTCATTCTATGAGGGACATTATATGCTAATCCCGTGGAGACAGGTCAGGGTCTAACACGAGTCTTGTGAACCATTTGTACATCTTCAATCTTTAACCCCCTGGTCACCTAGAACTTTGTTTTCCTAAATCTGTCCCCACTCCCATCTCTACTGTGGGGTTAAGTCAGCACTCTGTGGCCTTTGACATGAGAGCATGTTTTCCTTCTTCTTTAGGCTCTGCAAAGGGACGTCACTGAAAATGTCCTGTTTCTTCCTCCAGCCAACTCCTGCAAGCAGACAATATTAGTGCTTCATTTTCCCGATGAGAACACTAAGGCACAGAGTGGTGAAGCAGTGTACCCACAGGCACATAACTAATATACCTAATAAGCGGCAAAGCTGAGCTTCACATCCACCTCTTTCTGATATCGAGATTAGTCTTCTTGGCTCTGTGCCCGTAGTTCAGTGGTTAAGGTGCCAGCCATATACACTGGGGTTTGAACCCGGCCCTGGCCTGCTAAACAACAACAATGACAACTGCAACAAAAAATAGCTGGGCATCTGTAGTCCCAGCTACTTGGGAGGCTGAGGCAAGACAATTGCTTAAGCCCAAGAGTTTGAGGTTGCTGTGAGTTGTGATGCCATTGCACTCTACCAAGGGCAACAAAGTAAGACTCTGTCTCAAAAAAAAAGATTAGTGTTCTTTCTTAAAATTTAAATTCAGGCTTGGTGCCTGTGGCTCAAGCGGCTAAGGCATCAGCCACATACACCTGAGCTGGTGGGTTCAAATCCAGCCCAGGCCTGACAAACGACAATGACATCTACAACCAAAAAATAGCTGGGTGTTGTGGCAGGTGCCTATAATCCCAGCTACTTGGGAGGTGGAGGAGGAGTATCGTTTGAGCCCAGGAGTTGGAGGTTGCTGTGAGCTGTGATGCCACAGCACTCTACCCAGGGTGACAGCTTGAGGCTCTGTCTCAAAAAGAAATAAATAAATTTAATTAGTGCTTCAAATAAGTTATGTATGCACAGAGTTATGGCTGGTGGTCATCCATCCAAGAAAACATCACAGCAAGAGCCTCTGCCAGGCAGGAGGCTGTCTGCTGCTGGTGCTCAGATCTTAAAACCACCTCAGATTCCTCTGGGTATGCAGGCTCTCCGGGGACTGCTGGCCTGGATCCACATCTGTGGTTGTGTCTGGGTCAGACTGTCCCAGCCAGTAAGGCAGGCCTGGAGGGATAAGATAAGAGGGGAGAAGGAACTCTGCGACTCTGCTGAACCCCTGGCCTTATCCCGGCAGCACGCTCTCTGCTCTCTCGGGGAAGAGGCCAGGAACTGAGATCTGAATGAGTCGGGATAGAGGAAAGCGGAAGTGATGACTCAGCTCTGGGTCATGATTTGCCTTCTCTTTGCCTAAGACACGTCATTACCTTTCCATCTAGTTCTCAGACTTCAGTGGGTGGAGGAAGCTGAGGAAGCAAGGTCCCCTGCAGCATGGGCTGTGCCCCCAGAAGGCCCTGAGTTTAAACTCAGTCTGTGCTCTTAATCCCAGGATGTTGGGAAATCACAGAGCCTGAAATCCCATCTGTAAACTGGGGTGCTGATGCCTACCTTGCAAACCTCTTTACCTAATGGTGCCAGGTGCTGGGGATATGGTAGAAAATAAAATGAAATCCCTGACCCGCAGGCCGGGTGTGGAGGCTCAGTGGATCACCTGAGCTCACAAGTTTGGGACCAGCCTGAGCCAGAGTGAGACCCCATCTCTAAAAATAGCTGGGCATCGTGTGGTGGGTGCCTGTAGTCCCAGCTACTTGGGAGGCTGAGGCAAGAGTATTGCTTGAACCCAAGGGTTGCTGTGAGCTATGATGCCACAGGACTCTACCCAGGGCAACATAGTTGAGACTCTGTCTCAAAGAAAAAAAAATCCTTCCCCCAAGATGCCATATATGTACATGAAACACACACAAAACACACACACACACACACACACACACACGGGTATATAATGTAATGCACTTAGGGGTAAGCATGGTGAAGAAAAATTAAAGAGGTAAAATACAGAGGTAAGAAAAAATACCAGGATTGGCAGAGGAAGGCCTTGTAAAGTGTTTAGCATGGGGCACAGCGCATAGTAGGGATTCATTGAAGAAATTCAAGTTTCCCTTCATGCAGTTTAGGAAGTAAGGAACATATATTTCTCAAAACTGAACAGATGGGCCAGGCACGGTGGCTCATGCCTGTATTCCTAGCTCTCTGGGAGGCTGAGGTGGGTGAACTGCTTGAACTCAGGAGTTCAAGAGCAGTCTGAGCAAGAGCAAAACCTCATCTCTGCTAAAAATAGAAAAACTAGCTGGGTTTAGTAGTAGTGGTGGGTGCCTGTAATCCCACCTATTCAGGAGGTTGAAGCAAGAAGATTGCTCGAGTCCAAGAGTTTGAGATTGCTGTGAGCTGTGATGATGCCATGGCACTCTACCCAGGTGACTGAGGGACACTCTGTTTCAAAAAACAAAACAAAAACAAAACAACTGTATAGGTGACCACGCCCACATGGTGTTCCAGGATGGGCCAGGAAAGGAAAGATATCTTGTTCAGCTAAAAAAAATACACACACACACAGTAGAACCTCTGTAAGTTGACCACCTGAGGGATGATAACAAACAGGTCAATATACAGAGGTGGTCACATAAGGAACTAGGCCTACTGTACCGATACATAAATGTGGGGCATGTCTGGTCCATGAAAATTAGGTCAACTTAAGGAGGTGGTCAGTGTAAGGGGGTGATCAGCTAGGGGGTGATCACTGCGTGTGTGTGTGTGTGTGTGTGTGTATATGTATATGTATTTATATATACATACATATGCGTATGTAGTTTTTTTTTTTTTTTTTGGAGACAGAGCCTCAAGCTATCCCCCTGGGTAGAGTGCCATGACATCACAGCTCATAGCAACCTCCAACTCCTGGGCTCAAGCAAGT
>CAUYQV010136762.1:0-13454 GCA_963574575.1 Galagoides demidoff | reverse complement strand
TCCATGGTAGGAAAATCACGGGCTTTGGAGTCCTAGGGACTGTGTACAAATCACATTTCCATACCAGTTACCAAAGCAATTTAGGCAAGTTATTTAACTTCGCCAAATTTTAGTTTACTCACTTTTAAAAATTTTTTTTTAGAGACAGAGTCTCACTTTATCACCCTCTGTAGAGTGCTGTGGCATCACAGAACTCACAGCAACCTCCAACTCCTGGGCTTAAGTGATTCTCTTGCCTCAGCCTCCCAAGTAGCTGGGACTACAGGCGCCCGCCAGAATGCCTGGCTATTTTTTTGTTGCAGTTTGGCCAGGGCGAGTTCGAACCTGCCACCCTCTGTATATGGGGTAGGCACCCTACACACTGAGCCATAGGCGCTGCCCAGTTTACTCACTTTTTTTTTTTTACTCACTTTTAAATGAGGATAACATTGCCTACTATGAGGGATGGCTCTATTACATTATTATTATTATCATCATTATTATTACAATTTTGTACAGGTATCTACCACAGTGCCCAACAGCAAATACATGCTCAGTAAATGTTTGTTCCTTCCCTTGACATCTGTAGTCTTGCAAACAGAATTTTCTATAAGTTCAAGGAGATCGTTCTTCCCAACTTGCCAGTTACATAACTTTCCTATTGTGCTTTTTAAAAATGATACGAGAATCAAATAGTGTGATACTGTCATAAAGATAAACATGCAGGCTCAGTGCCTATGGCTCAATCGGCTAAGGCGCCAGCCACGTACACCTAAGGTGGCGGGTTCGAATCCCCAGCCTGGGCCCACCAAACAACAATGATGGCTGCAACCAAAAAATGGCCAGGCGTTGTGGTGGTCCCAGCTACTTGGGAGGTGGAGGCAGGAGACTCGCTTGAGCCCAGGAGTTGGAGGTTGCTATGAGCTGTGATGCCATGGCACTCTACCCAGGGGGATAGCTTGAGGCTCTGTCTCAAAAAAAAAAAAAAAAAAAAATACAGGGTCTTGCTATATTTAGCCCAGGCTGTTTTTGAACTCCTGACTTCAAGCAATCTTCCTCCCTTGACCTCCCAAAGTGCTGGGATTATAGGCGTGAGCCACCATGCCTGGTCAGAATTTCATCTCTGTTCTGTACATTTAAAAATTTTTGTGTGAGGTAATTTTCTTTTCTTCCTTCTTTTGTTTGCTTTTTTTCTTTCTCTCCCTCCTTTGTGTCTTCTTTTATCTTTCTCTCCCTATAAAAAGAATTATGTCATTCCACTTCCAGATTAATTTTTTTCTTTTAGCTTGAAATGGTATCTTTATCCATACTAGATTACTACATATACACGGGCATGTTTTAAATACTAAACCTCTCACATACCAACACATTTTTTAAAAAAGTAAAACAGTAAGTCAAGATGAAGTACAACTTCCCTAAAACTTTTTACTTCCCTAAAAGTAATTCTGAGGAAGATGAGAACTGCATTTGGAAGTATTAGAAAGAATTATTGAGAGGAATAACTAATATAACCTAGTGAAAAGCTCTAACATACTGACTGAAACCCAAGAGGAACTCAGTATAAGAATAATAGGAAGACAGGTAGCACTGACAGGGAAAGAGATTAGGAGAGAATCAAGATGTTTATACCAGCTTTAAAAATAAATTCAACACATATTTATTGAACATTTATGTAAGGTAATGAAATGCCAAGCTAACTACAACTTTTTTAATATAAGAAATGAAAGCAAATATAATCTAAGTCACTCTCTAGCCCATGACTAAGGATCCTAGAACCATGAATATGTGGAGAAACCTGTATAATGTAGGAGATTAATTCAGGGGATAGGGATAATATTCTTAGTCAGTGATATATGGCTTTTATTAATTTTCAGGGCTTGCTTGGATTTTCACATCTGGGAAATTCAGAGTATTCTTAAAGACCAGCATGCCTTTTATTTTTCACCTCTATCTTCTGTCAGAGGCTGATGTTAGACTATTCATCTGCACAGAGATATGAACTAAAGCTGTATCTGTGTCTTAAATTTGTAATCTTAGTGTATATAAAAATAAAGTTCTCAATCATGCCACAGACTTACAGAAATCCCAAATTAATCACTTGATAGTATCACTAAGGAATGAGTACTCTATATTATCCACTCTAATATTAATGCAACAAACACATGGGTCAGTCATCAATGCAGGATGGACTTACCTGCATTTTTCTTCTTGTTTTCCAGATGATCTAGTAGTTGTTTTATTTCAGCATCATATTCTACCCATTCTGGGACAATCCTGGCAGCAGCTTTTAGTTTAGGTTCTTTTGTTTTGGGGTTATTGCACTAAAAATTTAAGTAAACTTTGTTAATGAAAAGTCATGTTCCAAGAAACATAAAGGAAATAAGTGACAATGCTGTGTCACTGCAGCAAACAAAAAACATTTTATACAAAGCAGAGCCTATTAAATACTTTCATTACTGAAAGTTTAACATAAATAGGATCAAGTAAAAATTATAAGTTACAACTTATATAAATAATTGCTTACAGAAATATCTCGATCAGAAATTTAAACAAAAATTGTTGAAAGACGTTCCCATAGTTCATAACAAGCTTGTTAAACAACTCTGCAAAATTCTTTGACGTAAGATCTGATCTAATCATATATATTTTCTTTTTTTAAATTTATTTTTCTTACTTATACATGTGTATATTAGGTTTCCACTTTTGCCTTCACAGAATTAAAAAGGCTAAATTTAATGACAACAATAATATTTAACATAAGGACTGAGAACAAAAACCTCATAAAGAATGAATGAAGATAAGTACATTCAGAAAAGAAATCAGACGATTGTTGCAATGAAATATTAAGCAATAATAATAGTAATAATGCAAAGAAAGTAACATTCACATTGTCAGACAGAAGTATGTCTATTATAGAATACTTTGATCAGTTAACTTCTTCTTCTTTTGTTTTTCCCAAGTCTCAAAAAATAGACAACTAATATTTATAAATAAAAAAGATAATTTCAAAAAAAAGATCATACCAAATTTTATAGACAATAGAAAAAGAAATACCTCAAAATCATTCTACTTAATCTGGATACACCTGATATTAAAGTTGGAGAAAATATATTATTAGAAAGAGGAAATTACAAATATATTTCACTTATAAATGAGGATACAATATGATAAACAACATAATAACATGTTGAATTAAAAATTAATGTTTAAGTAATGTACTTTGGCCAAAATTAAATACAATTTATATGAGAATTAGTCACTATTTTTTTTCCTTCTTTCTTTTTTTCTTCCTTGCCCACACCCCCCCCCCCTTCTCTGTCTGGTCTCCCCTTCCCCCATGCCCCACCATGTCATTAATTGTCATTAATTGTCTTCATAATAAAGTCAAATACATAGGATACTTACTTCTCCATTCCTGTGATGCCTCATTAAGAATAATGTGTTCTGCCTCCATCCAGGTTAGTACAAATGCTGTAAAATCTCCATCATTTTTGATGGCTGAACAATATTCCATGGTATACATATACCACAGCTTACCCATCCATTCCTGGGTTGAAGGGCATTTAGGCTGTTTCCACATTTTAGCAATTATAAATTGGGCTGCAATATACAGTCTAGTACAAGTGTCTTTATGATAAAAGGTTTTTTTCCCTTCTAGATAGATGCCCAGTAATGGGATTACAGGATCAATTGGGAGGTCTAGGTTAGGTTCTTTAAGGTTTCTCTATACTTCCTTCCAAAAAGGTTGTATTTGTTTGCAGTCCCACCAGCAGTGCAAAGCGTTCCTTTCTCTACACATCCGTGCCAGCATCTGCAGTTTCGAGATTTTGTGAAATAGGCCATTCTTGCTGGGGTTAGATGATATCTCAGGTAGTTTTAATTTGAATTTCTCTGATAATTAGGGATGATGAGCATTTTTTCATATGCTTAGTAGTCATTCATCTATTGGCTTTAGAGAAGATTCTATTCAGGTCTCTTCCCCAGTGATGCATGGGATTGTTGGTTTTTTTCTTGTAGATTAATTGCATAGATCCTGGTTATTAGACTTCTGTCTGATTCAAAATAAGCAAATATCCTACTGCAAATTGAGTAGGTTGTCTATTTGCTTTGGTTGTTGTCTCCTTGGCTGTATAGAAACTTATCAGTTTCATTAAATCTCATCTGTTTATTATTGGTGTTGTTACTATTGCCATGCAGTCTTCCTCATAAAGTCTTTCCCTAGGCCAATATCTTCCAGTGTTTTTCCTATTCTTTCTTTGAGAATTTTTATTGTTTCATGCCTCAAATTTAAGTCCTTTATCCATCTTGAATCAATTTTTGTAACTGGATAAAGGTGCAGGTCCAATTTCAGTCTTTCACATGTGGATATCCAGTTCTCCCAGTACCATTTATTAAATAGGGAGTCTTTCCCCCAGTGGATGCTCTTGTTTGGTTTATCGAAGATTAGGTGGCTAGAAGTTGTTGGTTTCATTTCCAGGTTTTCTATTCAATTCCAAATATTTATGTTTCTATTTCTGTGCCAGTACCATGCTGTCTTGATCACTATGGTGTTGTAGTACAGCCTAAAATCCGGTAAGGTGATACCCCCAGCTTTGTTTTTGTTACTAAGAACTGCCTTAGCTATATGGATTTTTTTCTGGTTCCATCCAAAATGCAGAATCATTATTTCCAAGTCTTGAAAGTAGGATGTTGGCATTTTAATAGAAATGTTGTTGAATCGGTAAATTACTCTGGGAAGTATAGACATTTTAACAATGTTGATTCTTCCCAGCCATGAGCATGGTATGTTCTTCCATTTGTTGATGTCCTCTGCTATTTCCTTTCTTAGGGTTTCATAATTTTCTTTATAGAGGTCCTTCACCTATTTTGTTAGGTATATTCCTAAGTATTTCATTTTTGGGGGGGCTATGGTGAAGGGAATTGTGTTCTTAATTAACCTCTCATCTTGGCTATTGTTGGTGTATACAAAAGCAAATAACTTGTGGACATTGATTTTATATCCTGAGACATTACTGTATTTTTTGATGACTTCCAAGAGTCTTGTGGTTGAGTCTTTGGGGTTCTCCAGGTATAAGATCATATCATCAGCAAAAAAGGGAGAGTTTAACCTCCTCCGCTCCCATTTGGATGCCCTTTATTTTCTTGTCTTGCCTAATTGTATTGGCTAAAACTTCCAGCACAATGTTGAATAGTAATGGTGACAGAGGACAACCTTGTCTGGCTCCAGTTCTAAGAGGAAAAGCTTTCAGTTTTACTCTGTTCAGTAAAATACTAGCTGTGGGTTTGTCATAGATAGCTTTCATCAGTTTAAGAAATGTACCACCTATGCCTATACTCCTCAGTGTTCTAATTAAAAAAGGATGCTGGATTTTATCAAATGCTTTTTCCGCATCTATTACTATTACATCATATTACTGTTCTGCAAAAGAACACAGCAGACTAGCCTGGTTTATAGGCACAGTGGAAAAACAATGGAAATGGAATCTTAGCTCTTAAAGTTCCAACTCCAATAGCAGGACCAGGATCAGGGAGTAACTTTGTTGGGGGTGGGGGGCAGGGGTGTATTTTAGCTCCTTTACCTGCAAAAGAAATTAAAATAAGAAAATTTCTAAAGTTCTACCGATATATGATCAATTTAAACTGCTTGGTTATACTATAAAATTTCTTGGAAAAATAATGTTAAAAGGCATCTGGAGGCACAGCTGACAGGACTTGCTGATGTAAGAGATGTGAGAAAAGCGAGGCCTCAAAGACAGCTCCACCTAGTACCACTGGCCTCAGCAGTGCATGTGCCATTTATCAAGACAGAAAAGACAAGGGGAGGAGCATAAAGGTCAAGTTTTAAAGAAAGCCCATTTGCCACTGACAAAGCATTAATGCTGGCTTTTTAAAGCACACCTCTGCAGAACCTTTCCTCCACTTTGATTTATCCCACTGGCTTAGGGGAAAGCTATTAGTCAGGATCCCTGGGCCTGTTGTCTTAATCCTTTCCTTGCCAAAATATGTTCAACTTCATTCATTGTGGATATTTCTTCTAGAGTTGATATATTCCTGAAGTAAATGTTAAACAAGATTTTCTCTGGAGAAATTAACTTTGCAGGCAATGTTTTTTTAAACAGAGAAGTTAATGGAACTATCTGCTTTCTTTTTAATTTTCATGAACTATTAAAATAATAATACTACGTTTTATTTAGCTTCTTGTGCTGCAATGTATTTTGGGTTTTGTTTTCGTGGTGTGTGTGTTTTGTGCTCACATGCGCACTTTTATCAGTGGTTCTTAACTGAGTAATCATGCCTCTCAGGAGAGGTTTGGCAGGATGGGCAGAAAATCCTGGCCATTGGCCGGAGAGCAGTGGGGTGCTACTGCCACCTAGTGGGTAGAGGCGAGGGATGCTGTTCAGTACCAGATGCTGCAGGGGACAGTCCCCAGTTCCCCAGCTCTAAATGCCAATAATGCTGACGCTGAAAAACCTTGATTGAAATGGAAAGGTGACACAGTACCATGACATTCATAAACATTTCGTTCCCACCTTCAATACTATCAATCACTCTTCCTCTCTGTTAGGCCATGTCCTTGGGATTTTTCTGCAAACCCTTAACATTTCCCCCAGATGCTGATCAAGAATAGCACGTTCATTAATTTTATTTTTAAGCATTTCTGAGGAAGAGATAGGCTGAACACCAAAATTTACACTACCCATCCTTTTTCTGTGTACTGCTATTGCTAGGAAGTAGTTGTCCATCCAGGAAAGGCATTTGTCAGTTCCTCTTACATCTACATACGTTCATGTGACCAACTCCCATCAAGGGGCCAGGCCTTAGAATTCAAGATGTGTTTTCTACATTCATTTTCCCCTTTTCTCCAGGTCAGCACTTTCCAATAGACATGATGAAAATCACACATACAATTTAAAATTTTCTAGCAGCCACATGAATAATACAAATATAAAAAGAAAAGGTAAAATACTTAAATACTACAGGTATTTAATACTAAATAGGTAAAATATTTTAATACTACATTTAACCCAATTTATCTAAAATATTATTAATCAACATGTAATCAATACAAAAATTAGTGATGAGATACGTCTATGTTCTTTTTATTTTACTGTGTCTTCAAAATCTGCTATGTACTTTATATTTTATAGCACATTTCAATTCAGACAAACAGCATTTAGTGCTCAGGAGCCAGAGTGGCAAATGAGAACTGTACATTGAAAGCAGCCACATGGGGAGGAGAACAGCCCCTGAATCACACCCAAGACACTGACAGAGACACCACTTAGGCTTCTTCCTGGGTAAGCATGAAGCCACTGAAATTCTGGGGTTTGTTAGGGAAGCTCATGCTAACTTAAGTACCTAAGATCCACAGGAGATTCATGCCACTTAATCCATCACAATGTGACCTTCACAATATCTTTCTTTTTTCCCCATGAAAAACCCTCTTGTTTATTTGACTAAACAAAAATAAAATAAGCTGCATAGGAACAATTTTAAAGTCCAAAGAGACATCAACTTTATTCTAAGGCTTTAGTGGCTAATACAGCATCTCCTTGCATCTTCTAGCCTTTTCCACAGACCACAGTGATACATTAAGAAGCCTGTTAACCAATATGGGAGTTTTTAAACATTTTTACATTGTTCTTCAAACATCTGAATAGTTATATTCCATAATGTTATTGGCCTCTCTTTACAAAATTCTCTTGCTTCCCTCTTAACAATGCCTTTTTTAGTGGCTTTTTTGTTTTTTGAGACAGGAACTCACTCTGTTGCCCAGACAAGAGTGCAGTAGCCTCATTATAGTTCACTGCAGCCTCAAACTCCTGGGTTCAAGTGATCCTTGCCTTAGCTGCCCAAGTAGCTGGGACTATAGTCAATTGCCAACACACCAGCTAATTTTTCTATTTTTGTAGAGATGGTGTCTCGCTCTTGTTCAAGCTGTCTCAAACTCCTGAGCTCAAGTGATCCTCCTGCATTGGTCTCCAAAAGTTTGAGGATTACAGGAGTGAGCCACTGTGGTTGGCCAATAATGCCATTTTATTTATTTCTGCTACACTCTATCACTTATGATTGATCTAACATGTTGTTGGCATGCTGCTTTTAAAATACATACTTCTACACGTATCTGAACAAATGCCTCTACATTTCATTTTCCTGCCTCATTTTGTTTAAAATTATATGAATTCTAATATTTTGGTAGTTTATCCTTTAGTAAGAATCTTTTTGAAATAATTACTCTACACTAAATTAGTATAGTAAAAACATTATGGTAAGAAAAAGAACTGTATTATCTTATAGCTATTAAAGACAATATAGTATTGAAATGTTAAGTTCTAATAATCTAGACAGACAATAAATTGGTTGAAATATTTTATGTTAGAAGAGTTAAACTGCATAGTATAAAGTGCTTAAAATGAAAATATAAGAAAAATAATCTCTTAAAAATAAGAAAGAAAGAAAAACAGATGGATAATTTGAGTAGACAAAATTATCTTGGTTGCCTTTAATAAGAGAAAATATTGTCAGGAGAACTAAACTAAATGCATGTTAAGATGAATAACACATGAATACTTTCAACCAGTTCATGTATTTTCTTTCAAAAGCCCTGATCCAAAAAGAGTTGACACAGCAAGCCAGAGATTGCTAGACTTAAGAAGTCCTGCTTGTTAAGGCTGGCCCTTGATTGGCATCTGGATCTTAGGTTTGAAGATAGTTTTCACTGTTCCTTGATAGGAGAGGCTCATTCTGCCTAAATTATTTGTGCAAATATTATGGTTTTGCTAAACACCTGCTTTCCTTTTAGGAGTTGGGAATTTTGGTGTCTGTGAGGCATATGGTGCTTATGTTGTCACATCTTAGTAACAACCCTGAGTACTGGGTTTCTAAAAAGCTTCCTTGGTAGGTAACAATTCACACAGGTTGTAGGATTTCCTGTGGCTTGAAGAATTAAGTTTGTCCTGAGTTACTTCACAGAAAGAGGACCCTTAGAATTCTGTACTCAATTTTCTCTTTACCCCATGTACCTACTCCCTCTGCTGGCTTTTCTTTGTATCCTTTTCATTATAATAGATGAAAGGATACATCTTACATGTACTCATCGTACATGAGTACGATTAGATCCTGCATCCTGCAAGCCTTCTCAGTGAATCATCAAATCTGAGGGTGCTCTTAGGGGGCCCCCAACACAGGCCTATCTTTCCAACCTAAGTTAAATGTGTTGCAGACTGAACAGTAGAAAAAGCAGGATAATCTGTGTGCCATTCCATTGTAAAATAAAATATTTCTATTTGAACATTTCCATACCTGCTTCTATACAAATGAATACACAGATGCTCACCAGATCAATTGTTTTGGCTCTTTGTTTGGATTCATCATCACACCAGGTTTCACACCATAGCCAGTCTTGAGGAAGAGACTTAATAGCAACTTGGTAAATCATATTATTGGGAAGATCCTACAGAAAAAAAAAAAAAACAATTTAAACATAGAGGTATAGAAATCAGAGTCAGAGGGAAAAAAGTTGAAGATGTCATTCAGACTAAACATCTTAAAAACATCCAAATCTGAGGTTTCTCTCTACTCTCAGCTTAAAACACCTAATTTGACCCAATCACCTATGTTACTAATGAACTCATACATTATGAAATTATGCCCATACCTCCCTAGACTTCACCCCTAGCACCAGGGACTAAGAGGGAGGCCAAAAACCCACCACTCCAATTCCCTCCAACTAACAGTTACCACCACACTCTCTAGAGTCTGAGGTGACATTTCATCTCCCCACTGGATACAAAAATTCAAGAATATTTTCACATTTCTGCATGTATGGGGTTTTTTAAGGAAAGATTGCTAGGTACTTGAGTTAATGGATGCTTGACTGGCAAAATGAACCTAGTAAGTTATAGACAGAAACCTCTGTGCTTAATGTGATAAATTTATTTCTAAGAACTGTTCTAGCTGCTTCACATTATATATCTTATCATTCAGTTTGTAAGAAAAGAAAAGTAACCTATGGTAAAATACATACTAGAACCTCCATAGCTGACCACCTCCCTATGATGACCACCTCCTAAAGTTGACCTAATTTTCATAGACTGGACATGCACCATATGGATGCATCAGTTCAGTAGGCCTAGTTCCTTATGTTGACCACCTCCAGATTTTGACCAGTTTGTTAGCAGTCCCTTGGGTGGTCAATTTACAGAGGTTCTAGTGTAAATTGATTCATGAGAAGTGGTAAATGCCTTGACTGGTTCTAATGAACTCATACACTCTTGGAGGCCAAGAAAATGAAAAATGAGAAGATTAAAGGCAAGAATTCTGAGGTTGAAGCTTATGGAGGGACCTATGAGGGTGGTACAAACAATGTGGCAATATTTGAATGAAAAATTAAAAAATGTATTTTACTGATAAAACTTCTATGGTAAAACCACAGATGTCACAGAAGAACCATAGAAGTTCTTCTGTGACAGAAGATCTGCTATTATGGGAGCCAAGGGAAGTTCACAGTGTCAAGAAAGGAGTGGTAGAAAACATTCATGTTGCAAAGCGGACACATAAAAATAAGTGCTCACTAGACACTTCTACCTAATAAAAAGATATTTGGACTTGACTGAGAGATGTTCAGTGAGCTGGTGGGGTGGGAGCCGAAGTGCATAAGAGTAGGGGCAATAATCCCCCAAATAGGGTGCTGAAGTATTAGGAGAACCCCTCACATGGTTCCTGGACTATTTAAAAAATGAGTCCTTAGTTGCCCAATTTCACAGACTTTTGCTTATATGTTAAACTAAGGGTTTCTTAAAAATAACATATTATTAGTAAGAATTACAAAAATGTATTACTCATAATCTAAATCCGGCATGTTATTGGTGTTTACTGAGGGCCCCAAGTCAGTTTCCTGCTAACTGGCATATTGAAAAGACCCTATTTTGTTATGTACACACATATATACTTGGAGTTTTCCTAATTTTCAAGAATGATTTTTTAAAAAAATCAGTCCCTGGGCAGCACCTGTGGCTCAAAGGAGTAGGGCGCCAGTCCCATATACCAGAGGTGGCGCATTCAAACCCAGCCCCAGCTAAAAAAAAAAAAAAATCAGTCCCTTATCAGTGTGGTCTTCAGTAAGTCATCAGTATTTTGAGCTATAATTTCCCCCCATTTACTAGATTTTTAAACAAAAGGCCTAAGCATTCTCCATTATCTGGACCCTCTGTTACTTCCCTTCCCCCATTTGCACTCCCCTCATTGTACCAGCCAGACTGGTCTCCTTGATATTCCTGCAACACGTAGAGTCCACTCTCACCTTGGGATTTTTGAATGAGCTATGTTCTCTTTGGCCTGAAATACTCACAGACATCTTCATAATCAACTTTTTTTATGCCTCTGTCTGCAATTTACTCAAATGTCCCTTTCATAGGTGCAAACAATTCAACTGCAGACCCTTATCATCTATCTACCATTCTCAACTCTCAACCATGCCTTCATGTCTTTTCTTCAAAACATTAATTACATTTACATGTTGCTTATTTTCAAATTTTATTTTCCTACTAGAATAAAAACATCATGAGCTAAAGGACCCCTGCTTTTGTTTTCTGATGTCTGGCCACAGGAGGCATTCAGCAAGTACTTGCTAAATGAATGAACAAACATGCATAGTTCTAACAAAAATAAGGAAAAAGAATAGGAATTATGGGCTGCAGGATATTTTGCTTCTGCTTAAATTGTCTGAAATATTTCAGATCAGTAATTAGGAAATTAATAGGATATGAGGAAAAAGGTATCTATGAAGAGAAGGTATCAGGGTGGTGGGGATACTGGATGAAGGGAATTTGTCTTAAAGATGTAAGGTGAAGGGAGAGAAAGACTTCATCATGTTTAAATGAGGATGGAAGAGAGTAAAAGATGTTAACCAAATGAGATAGGGCACAGAGTAGAAATAATAGGTTTAAGAACAGAAAAGTGAGGATAAAATACTATTAGTTTAAAAAACGTTGAGCTTGAATTGAAAAAAAAAATATAGGTAAGGAGAGATATCTATTAGACAATTACATAAAGGGTAGGAGTTTGAGAAAGAAGCTTAAAGTGTAAGAATTTAAAGTTGATAAACACGGTGTTGGAGCTGTCTATATAAATGTGCTAAAGTTATCCTATTAACATTTTACCTACCTGATCAAGGTTTGAAAGACTGTTTGGGTCTTGACTAAGAGCTTGGTACTGGCCTCTGAGCCTGTCACCTGCTGCAATTCTTCTGAACTTCTTGAGATCCACTACGTATAAGGCACTGCAAAAATGAATACTTGTTGAAAGCCTATGTTATTTATATAGTTTTCTTTTTCTCTAGAGATGTCTACAGGGATAGTAGTAACTGGAGATATTTTATGACCTAATAACAATTACTCCTTTCATAAATTTGCTCCATAATAGCAGATCTTGCTGGTTCTTCTCTTGACATCTGTGGTTTTCCGATAGGAATTTTATTAGTAAACTACTTTTTGAGACCAGCCTGGGCAACATAGCAAAACCCCATCTGTACAATAAATAGAAAATGGTTTATGGTTTGCAGTTGTATTGTTTGCACCTATAAAAGTGGTATTTGAATAAATTGCAGATGAAGGCACAGAAGTTGATTATGAATGTCTAATACTGTTTCCAAGGAGTTTGAAATTTGTTATAATTTTGGTAGAATCCATATTCTTTTAGGGTAACATTAAGATTTCTCAAGTTGTCTGTCATGAAACTCATGGCTCTACAAAAGAATAACAGCTTTGCAGACAGTTATCTTCATTTTACTATTTGACAAACCCAAGTTTAAAATTTCTGGAGTAATCAGAGGCATTTACTTGAGCCATATTACTTGAGTTTAACACTTGGCTTAGCCTGGGCAAGTTAAACAAACATTCTATGCCTCAGTTTCCACATCAATAAAATGGAGATAATAACAATAACTCAAAAGGTTGTTAAAGATTTTGCAAGTTAATATACATAAAGTGACTGACATGTAATAAGCACTATATTGGTTGCTCTTGTATAACTTCTAAGAAAACTGAATGTTGTCATTCAATACATTATTACTTTTGAACACATACAACATTTATCAATTAGTTCATCATCTTTTTTGGGCAGCCCCAAACAATTACAATAGTAATATCAAAGATTACTGGTCACAAATCACTATAATAGATATTATAATAATGATGAAAAAGTTTGAAATATTGAAAGAATTTCTAAAATATAACATAGGGGCACAAAGTAAGCCCATTCTGTTGGGAAAGTGGCTCTGATAGACTAGCCACAAACCTTCAATTTTTTTTTTAAATCAAATCGTAGCTGTGTACTTTTTTTTTTAATTTTTTTTTATTGAATGGTAACTATGTACATTAATGCACTTCTGGGGTACAGTGTGGGGTTTTCACATGCAATCCGAAATACTTCCATCAAACTGATCAACACAGCCTTCATGTCATTTTCTCAGTTAT
>CAUYQV010136760.1:0-17280 GCA_963574575.1 Galagoides demidoff | reverse complement strand
AAATGAAAAGGCTAATGTAAACTCCCTACTCCCCTCCTGGGCAAGGTCACCCAGGTGGACCGGTGCCCTACTCCTTTGAGCCACAGGTGCCACCTTACACATAATTTTTTTAATGTATTATATTTGTAAATTGTACTTATGTTGAAATTAAAAATATATATATTACAATACTATTTTTGCGTTCTGTGAAAATTTTTGTTGCTCCATATAGACCAAATTTTTAATTAAGAACCCCAGCCCCTAACCTCCCCACCCCCATCAATGGTGTCCTGCTTTACCAATGTTAAAATCTGGTCACCTTAATCTAAGACTGACCCTGATCTCTAGTTTCCTGAGCACCCCTCCTCTCCCTTAATAATTCTGGAGTTAGAGCTAGGTCTGAGGGGAAAGCAGGGGGAGACAAAGGCATTCTCCATAAACCGTGATCATTAGGATGACCAAGCCAGGAACAGTAGCCATTAAATGAGCACAAGCTACATGCCCTTGGCTGTGCTGAGTAGTTACGTAAATTCTAACCTAGGCTGGTTTCTCAAGAGACCCAGAGACAAAGGCTCATGTGCAGGTGGTTTATGAAAGACAAGCTCCCAGAGGAGATGGGCAAGGAAGTGACAAAGCTGGACAAGGAAGGGGAGAAAACAAGCAAGCGTGTGACTTCAGATGTGGCTTCCACCTGGCTTTACAGAGGACTGGAAAGTACACCCCAAAATCAGCCCAGGAGAGGCAACAGAGCTGAGCCGTTCTTATACACCATCAGTCAGATAAGGGCCACGTGAGGGGGAATATAAATTCCCAGGCATTGCCTGCTCTATGGCTTTGAGCAAAGTGGGGCTCCATGGGTGCTGGCCACAGGTATTGGAAGAAAAAACCTCAAGGGAAGTGTGGAAAAAAATGAGAATAAAGGACCCAGGCAGATCTCAAAGGAGAAGGTATTAAAAAGTCCAGTCCTTCCACATCACTGTGACTTTGCCCCCAAGGACAAGAAGACCTAGATGTGACTGATGGTCGAGAGGCCTCCACTGACCTACCCTCAACAAATGTCCCAAGACTGAAGATCATCTGAGGTAGATCGAATCCTCCTGCTCTGGTTACTGGCTGTGTGAACTTGGTCATCTCTTTGATCTCCTATTTCAAGCCTACAAGATGGAGATGATAACAGAATTTGTTTCAAAGAGAGTTGTTCTGACAATTAAACAAGTTACAACATGTAAAGCACTTGAGCTTCACCTGGCACCTAGTAGGCACCCAAAGAAAGATAACTATCGTGATGTGGATATTGAATGGTTGCACCAGAGTACATGGGGTGAGACAAGGATTGGCCAGGAAACAGTGGGACCTGGAGCTAGAAAAGCAGGAAGGGGCTGGGGGAGTGTGTGCCTCTTGCAGAAACCCGATTAGCGTCAAGGCTGGACGCCTCAGGCAGCAACCACAGATCCTGGAGACAAGGCCATTAGCAACAGCAACCCTCAAGAACAGGCCTGAAAAACTCAGATTATGGTGACAAGCTCCTTCCTCTTGGGCCCATTTCATTTTGACTGTGGGTCAAAAAAAAAAAAATCTTTATGAGACATAATTTGCATACCATGAAATCCACTCATTTAAAATATACAATTCAATGGTTTTAGTGTATTCACAGAGTTGTGCAACCATCACCACAATCTCAGAATATTTTCATCTCCCTAAAAAAACACATACCCATTAGCAGTCACGCCTCACCCCTCACCCAAAGAGTTACTCCTGCCTTTGCCTCTAAGAGTTTTATATGCTAGTTCTTATATTTAGCTCTCTAATCTATGTTGAATTAAATTTTGTGAGTGGTGTGATGTAGAGGGTCCAGTTCCATTCTCTTGCATGTGGATATCCATTGTCCTGATGCCATTTTTTATGACCTCACAGGGAAGGGCATCAGTGTGCTCCCTGCAACCACAGCTGGACATTAACAACTAGGTACTTAGACTAAAGCTCCCATTCATTATGTGGTTGGTCCATATTCCTTACACCATTCCAGGCCTTGCTTTAATTGCATTAGGACACATAAAATTAGAAGCAACATATCATTCCCACTTTACAAAAGAAAAATAGTTAAGATCAAATAATCCCCATTTGGCATGTAGTTTTAGAAAAGAGGTCTCTGCTATTATTTATGCCCAAATGCATTTGAAATATCTCCCTTCCCATATCTTTGAAGACTATTTAACCAGATGAAGAATATACAAAGCTACAAATATCAATTGAAAAGGAAAAACATTTGTGGAGAATTAGTTTTCCTTGTCTATACAATAAATGTTCCTAGACTTGTCAGAATAGCTTTTCCTCAAACAACTATTAGCAGGAAGGAACAGCATGGCTGGGTGGTTTGACCTGCAGAGGTGGCTTTTGCTCATAAAAGCTTTCTGATTCTTGTCAAGCTGGGGCAGGGCCAGGCCAGTTTGTTCCCTGGGACTGGATTCCTCAGGCTTCATTTTCTCACTTGGCCCTTCCAATCGAATCTAGAGACTCAAATGGAAATGAACACTTGAGAACTTTCACTTGGACTTGGAAGGATTAAGTGAGCATCCCCTTAGCTCCTCCCTTTGTCAGAATTAGATCATCTGTCTGAAACTGAGGCCCCCAAATAAAATTGATTTGCAGACAACCTGTGTTTATTTCTCTCTCATGTGCCCTCTGTCCCACCAGGTCTGCAGAGGCAGCTCGTTCTGCCTCATCTGCACAATTTAGGCTGCCAGGGGTCCAGCCATCACACCTGCCTTCCAACAGCAGAAAAGAGGGAATGCCCCTTTTCTTTAGGGACACTTTCTGGAAGTTGTACCCCACTTCTGCCTTCAGGCTTTGGCTAGAACTTAGCTGTAAGCAATTTTGTGAAATATACTGTTATTCTAGGTGGACATGGCCCTGGCTATAAATTGGATTCTCTATTTTGAAGGAAGCAGAACAGACCTGACACTGGGGAGTGTCTAGACTTGTCTGCCAGAGTCCGAGTTCACTCTGCCCCAAGAGTCAAGGGACCTGTTTCCAATTTCGATTCTGCAAATGATCTGTCAGCCCAGTTGGGGAGCTGCCTAGGACAGTGTACACAGATGCTGCTTGCTCAGTGTAACCCTTCTTCATTTTTGCATTTTCATCTAATATCATGGCATTTAGTGCAGAGCAGGAAAACAGAATTCTTGACACTGAAGGAAACCCGCACCCTCGGAGTGTGGGGATTTCACTACTTAAAACACGGCTGTACCCTCTCCACTTTCAAATGAAGATGCTAACATTGTTTTCCAGAACAATTGCACGGTCCAGACTAAGTAAGGGACCACAAAAGTGTCAATTCACTGCATGTTGGCTTTTTTTTTTTTTTAAACTAATTGTAACAAGTGGTTGCTGTGAAAACGCAGGCTTCCGAAGGCTGCCCTCGCGATGACCCATGCCCTGACCTGCACAGACCACCTTCTGTCCAAGAGAGGAAAAGTTTTGTTCTTAGATCAGATGAAACCCTGGCTTACCCCTGGTGACCAGTAGGATTAATCAGACAGCAGTAAAACAGCTGACAGAAGCGCGGAAGCGACTCGCAATCATAAGCGCTCACAATGGGCAACGTCGCTCCTCCAAGGGATCTTACATTGTCCCTTTCTTTGTCCCAAGATGCAGTCCCTGCTGCCCGAGCTGAGTCCTCCCGCTTGGTAAAGAGAGACATTTGCAAGCTAAGAAGCTGCCCATTTTTAGGATCAATATGGTATTCCTTGGAGTTATTAAAAAACACAATGCGAGGGACAGAGATTGCGGGTGGCTTGTGGAGGATTAGGCTGCTTCCCCAGGGTTTCTCTACAATCCGGACTGAACCCTTCGTGGCAGTTCTCGTGTGGTTTAAGATGAACCAGCAGGCATTGCCTTTAGCTTGGGGCTTTTGAAAAGTAAAATCTTCCTGACATGTCAAAAGTAACCACTAAAAGTGAACCATATGCAGACGCAGAAAAAGAATGAAAGGCAGCGAAAGAAAAATTAAGTTCTGAAATTCTTCTCGGGGGTCCCTCTAGAAAGAGTCCTTCTGGAAGGATGCATAGGACTTCCTACCCCACAGCCGTGCAAGTTTCAGAATTTAACTTTCCAGTGCAATTTCCCCTTCACTTCATCACCAGCAGAGAGCCAGTTTCTCTCTCAATCACTGTTTGTGTTCAGATTTTGTTTTCTTAAGTCATCCTGTTTGCCAGGGAAAAAAAGACAAAGCGAATAAAACCATTTGGTTTGCTAATAACTTAATATCAAATAGATTTTCATACAAAGTGATTCCCCTCCAACTTTGTTTCAAACATAAGAAAAGAAAAGCAAGCTTGGATTATTTTTGGCCTTAAATATAGCTATTTCAATTATTGTTATGGATGCCATGGGAGGCAGCATAAAAGGGTAGGGATGACCCCCAAATATAGGATGGCTGAGAAGTGGGGACAAAATATCCCTCACCAGTCACTCTAACAGATTGTACTGGCCGGGGGAGAAACGGTGACACCAGCAGTATTTGAGACGGAAAGAAAAGACAAGGGGAACGTTATCTATAGTGAGGAAGGAATTTAGTGAATTTAAATCAGATGGCAAGGGAATCTTTACTGGGGAAGTACAATTTAGTTTTCTCCTGTGTGCTGCAGAGGAAGCCTTCAAAGCAGGACACCCTTTACTTCCAAATGCCTTCTGGAGCCTCCCCCCACCCCACCAGGACACACAACACCAATGCTATTAATCTTGACTTAGTGAATAAATGCATTATATGGATTTCAACCCAGACCTTCAAGTCTAAAGGGTTCTGAAGAGCCCAGATAAAGCAACCCGTTTTTACTTTGGTGGTTCCACCGGGGTAACTCACTCTAATTCCCCTTTCATCTCTATGGGAGGACTCGGAACTTTAAAAGCAAACAGGTTTCCTTTTCTGATTCCTGGAGAGAAGGCTTCTGTTGCTTTCTCCCCGCTGCAAGACTGGAGGTGGGTGACCGTCCGCATTTGTTACCTTGGAGGATGTGGAGAACCAGAAGTAAGTCTGAGATAATAGGCCCGCGGTACATGCCTCCCTTCTTCTCGAAAAGTTATTGCCCTTCCAAATGCCAGTTTGTTTTTTGATTTTCCACAGCCCAGCCCTGCAGTTAGCACAGAAAGACACTTTGGAAGCCAAGACACCGGTAATAACCCCAAATATACACAAGGACAAAACAGAGGGCATGTCTGTTTTGTGCTATCAGGCAAATTATGACCTAAGTTTTCTGCCAACGCCATTTTTTAACCGAGGTTTTTAATGCAACATAAGGTGACGTTTTTTTAAATGCATTCACATTTTAAAAAAAGACAGAGCGAGCTTATTATGTAGATGTAACAGAAATACAACTTGTGAAAAAAGGGAAAGTACTGAGGGAAATTATACCAGATTATCTGGAAGAAAAGATTTTACACTTCACTCTGCTACTTGCTAGGAACCAGAGAGGAAGGGAGACAGCAGGAAGTGTGTGCCAACAAGCGGCTAAGCCAGGATGCAGTGACAGCAGTCACTACCTTCAGGCCGCTCTGTGCTGGTACGACGATGGCCCAGCGCAGTGATTTACCAGCAGCTCTCCATTACCCAGGGATTATAAAGCAGCCCAGGAGGAAAATGGCCCCAGTTTATAACATTTTTACAGAAAGTCAGAAGACAGGGCAGGATAGCACTTTTTTTTCCTACAGGTTATCAAAGGCATCAACTTATGTAAAAACTGGTATGAAAATTGAGCTATGTTTTAATTGATGCCATATATTTAATTTTTTACATGTTCAAATCATGGAATAAGCAAGGAAAAATAGAACTTGGAGGCTAAAAAATAAAGAAAAAAGGTCTTAGTAAACACAGTGACACTGCACAGTCCTCAGTTCGAGCGACAGTGTGAGAAGATTGTTGGGATAGGGAAACTCAAAAGCTTACATTTTGAGTTACGGAAAAGTAACTTTTAAGCTATTAACATTTCTATGAGAAGAATATGAAACTGAAAGCTAAATCACTAAAATATTGATCAAATTATGGGTAAAAGGTAAGATGAATTCATTTCAATTAAAAGAGAACATGTCATTGATTCAATTAAAAGAGACAATATCTCATTGGTCCGGTGTGGCCTGGCAATATGCATGTTTAGGTTCCAATAAAGGAATTTGACAAATTTTTGGACCATAATTATGTAAAGGAATAGCAAAATATAGAGAGCATACAATAACACAAGGATTTAGCTTTCGGCTGATTTTGTTTGTCTCTGAAAGGCTTATTTTTGATGTGAATTAATTGGATAGTCTCATACACTCCCCTTCCTGTCCACCAAAAATACCTGTGAATTAAGTTATGTCAACAGTTTCCTCAAAAGCAGAAATGTCACTACGTTCCCCTCCCCCCACATTAAACAGCCAAATAAGAGCTGACAGGAGGGTTGGTCAGCCCTGTGAAATTTTTCAATGAGCCGGACACACATCCTTCTCTGGCCCGAGTCTGAGAGCTGTGCCTCCCAAAGCCCTCATGAGAGGATGTACCAGAAACCAACACATCTGACCAGCGGTCTCTGAAGTTGCAGCCTTTTGTATTTACACTTTGGAAGTATCTCTATTGTGATGCAAATCCTGATTTTCAATCAAAATTGGCTAGAAAAAAAAAAGTCTTTCCCTGGAAACTGTTGTAGGAAGTAAGCCTAAATCTAAATTTTCTCTGTTCTCACTTTCATAAAGCTGTAAAACAAATGTCATTAAACACATATGCCTTTCACAAATGCTGATGGAAAGCTCAACTGTGTCATCTAGTGCTTTTAATTAACTACAATTTTGGTCCCAAAGGGCGCTGAGTTTATGCCTTATAAATGACCATCGCTCGCTCTTTCTTTTTTCCAACGTAAAAAGCTTGGAGAAGCATTTTGGTGTTTGCTGAATGTTCAAAAACAAGTTTATTTTGGAGAGTTCTCCCTTCTAAGCCTACATTCTTTATGTAAGTCCAGATAAATAAAAATGAAATGAAATACAAAAGGGACACACCATCAACTGCTTGAAGCCTTCTGGCTTTTATTTCCTTTTATATTAAAAGCGGAACTTTGAAATATGGAATCCTCTCCCGACTCCCTGCAAGTTTGACGATAGTTAGGCTGGGGGACCGGCCTGGTGGAAGGAAAGCCTTCGGGCAGCCTCAGGTGGGAAGGAGTTTTGTGTGTGTGTAAGATTGTGTCTTTTACTGTACCCTTCGGGACAGAGTTCTGAAGGAGCATTTCTCCTGCCAAAATACACACACAACCTGGGATTAAAAGGGCTGAAACCTACCAGCAAGTTCTTAACGCCCTCCCACAATCATTAGACCAAATCCACCATCATTCTAGATTCATTTTTCCCTTATTCATCTGTCCAACTAATTCCTGCCGCATTCACCAGGCTTATATCTTAATCTTTTCTGTTACATAGAGAATACATAATGAAAAGCTGCATTTTCTGGGTACATGCACACATTGGGAGCGGATGAACCATATGTGAAGCGACATACAATGCTGAATGCCGGCTGAATGGTGTCCAGCGCTAAAACACTGTGAGCGCAGGAACAAAAAGCCGGCGAACAAGAGCCGGTGCCAGGCTTGCCTCTGCTAGAACACCAGGGGATTCGCCGCGAAAACATGGGTATAATTTCACTGTTTTCACTCACACAAGCTGTGGGAAAGGAGTCACCATCTGATGTCTGATTGTGTGGGATATGTTTTTGGCAGTGGCCTTGTATTCTTCATTGACCAAAAAAAAAAAAAAAAAAAGAAAGAAAGAAAGAAAGAAATGAAAAAGAAAAAAGGGGGGGGGAGAAGGAGGGGGGAGGAAAAGGAAAAAGAATAGAGCTACATTTGCTATTTTCAATTTGCTGTCTGGGGGACAGGCACAGCTGACAGTTCTGCCCAGTGGCCACCTGAAAATTAGGGCTGGGGTCTGGCTGCTGTGCCCTCTGCCTCCACCCCCCACTCCCCAGCCTCCTTTTATGCAGAGGTACCACAAGGGGACTTTTATCCATCCTTCCCTGTGGTCGGGTTAGCTTAAGACTGGGCTGTGGGGTTGACGTTTGCCTGATTTAATAAAGCCTTTTATCCAAGGTAGTGGCTGGGGAAGGCAGGGTCTTGATGGCCCGGCAGAGGAAAAGGCCCACATCCTACAGGAAGGCAGGTCCTGGAGCTGGTGAGGAAAAGAGGGAAGCTTCAGAAGGCTCCCTGGAGGTGTATCCGAAGGAGGAGAGCCCCCCACAGCTTTGGGGTTTCTCCTGTACTCTGTGGCTAGAGTCAGGCAGGGGCCTTAGATGGACACCCTGGGTCTCCACCCCAGACAAAGTTTTCAGAGAGAGACGTGCTGCTCTTTGTGTCCCTCACCGTCTGCTCCTCGCCAGGAATGCCAAGTTTAGCAAATAAGCATATAGGATGCCCAACTAAATTGGGATTTCAGAAAACCAGTGAATACTGGAAAACGACGTGCTGTTTATCTGAGATCTGGTTTTAGCCGAGTGTCCTGTATTTATCTGGTGGCCCTTCTCCCCTATCCCCACCCCAGCCTACTGGGCAGGCACCCCCTTCCTTTCGCTCTGGGGCAAGATAGACAGTACTCCCCCTTTTCTTGGAGTGTTGAGAGGATACAAGAAAATAGGTGGGTAGCTGCTTTCTAGGAGGGCCGTTAATCAGCCTTGCTGGTTAACCTCAGCTCCCGTGCCCCAGCTGTGCTAAAGGCCCTCCTCCCAACTTCTGGAGACATCACCAGTGAGGCAAGGGAGAGTTGATGTTCTTCCCTTTGGCTCCCAGACCCCCTTCTTTGGTGGGTTTTGCATACATTTATCTGGACTATGTTTCTAAATCAAATCAAACTCCCCAGTCCAGCACCTGATGTTTCGTGGAAGATGTGGAGATCCTCCTGTCCCACCTGCCCGGGGTCCCATCACATGCTTGGCCCCCAGCCCTCCCAAGTCCTTTGCCAGCACCGCCATCAGTCACGGCAACTGTGGCCACAGCTCCTGTTTGCAGGGATGTTGCATTGCTTCTTCTGATGACTGGTGATCCTTAACAAGCTGCTAAAGCCTAATTGGCCTCCAGGATTTGTTCTGAGCTCAGCACAATGCCTTGAGTTCCCCTATGAGGCATATCTGATTAAGGGTGATGAGAGAAAAAAAGGTTTCCCTTCATGAGTGGCAGGTGTGCCACCAGGACGAAACTCTGGGACAGCCAGTGCCAAGTCCGTGCTGTCTGTCATCCTCCAGGTGGAGCGACAGAATCAGGTGCAGGCTTAAAAGCAGGTGCCACTTTGTGCCAACTGGGTCCAAGCCTTGAAGAGTAGATTTCAAAGGTGCATTGCTCTTTTGAATATTCCCTTTACCGGAAGACAGTTGTGGCTGCAGATATTGGCCAGTGCTAAAAGGGTGGTTTTCCTCACGTGACGGAATTGCTCTCATTTTCAAACCTGGTCCAGGGGCATGATGGCCATTCGTAATGATCACATTAGCATCATGGAGCAATATATCTACAATAAATTAAGACTGCTTTGTAATTAGTACCGATGATCACAGCTGTGGAGACAAATGGCATATGTGCTAATTAAATAATTTGTCACTTGACTGTTAAACAAACAATTCAGCCTCTTTATATTACAAACTGCCATCTCCAGAACACCGCCATGGGCCATTAACCCCATGGAAGGAACAGCTTAATATGCCCACAATTGCTGGGGATCGATGTCTGGACAGCCAGATAAAGGTGACAGGGAAAAATCCACTTGGATTACAAGTCCCCTCAGATTTTGAAAGTTTTCTTGTGAAACGAGTTCCAAGAGGACAAAACAAACTCTGCCACTCAGAAAACATTTGGAAAGTAGCCCATCCCTGTGTTAAGATTTCTAAGCTTTATTGCAGGTGGCCTTATTGAAGTGAGCCATCATATTGCTTCTGACCAATAAAAACTGCATCACGTAGCATCTTGGCTTAACCTTTCAAGCTCAGCCACAACCTCCTCCCCTTTTGTGATACCTCTGTACAGTTTTTCTTTTCTTTTTTACAGTTTTAGCACCATGAATGATAATTTATCAAGCTTAATGGTGAAATATGGGTTTAATGGGGGCCACTGCTAACCCATTGTGTGAACTAAGGGGACTCAGTCCTGTGCAGGACAACTTGGCAAGCAGAGTGCTAGCTGGGTCTGAGTCTCTGTTCAACCCCTTGGTCCAGGGCCTTGTGCAGTGAACAACCTGCCCTGCTGTCCAGGTAGTCCTATCTCAGTTGTGTCTGAAACCAGGAGAGGCTTCTGTAACTTAAAGCCAGCAGAAAACCACCAAGCCAATTGTCACCATTATCCTTGCTGTGTTATCAGAGTTGTTAATTAAGGGAATTTGATTTATCTTTTTTATTCCTGCCCTCCCTCCTATACAAGAGGCAAAACGGTCAGACAGAAGGAGCAAGGCAAAGCTGTGAGAACTTTGTAGGCAGCCATTTGCCAAATCCCTCATCAGGGGCCGAATTTCCAAGGAGCATTCCACACTCAGGTGGTGGTCAGTAGAAGGCACTTGTGACAGAACAATTTGGGGCAAAATACCCTGGCAGTGTTAAATGCCACCAATATGGTTTTACTGTAGTAAATTTCTTCCAGGCAGGAAAGGAGCTCAAAATAAGCTTGAGATTTCAGTCTTCATGCAGGAGTTGAATTCCTGAATAATTTCTCATTTTTTTTTTAATGTATTTTGTCTTTTTTTGTTTTTGTTGTTGCAGTTTTGGCTGGGGCTGGGTTCGAACCCACCAGTATATGGGGCCGGCGCCCTACTCACTGAGCCACAGGTGCCGCCCCACATTAGGTTTTAAAAGCAACTTTTGTGTAGAAATGGGGAAGTGGAAAGAGAACTTGGTGTTTTATCTTTATGGGAATCTGACCAAGTCAACAAGTTGGTGAGCTGCTCACTAAGAAGGTATCCTGTCTCTTCTACAAAGTGAAATCTGAGTTTATCTGAGAAAGATGGGGGCTTGGAGAATCTCAGCTAATAGCACTTAGGACAAAGAAGCAGAGCACATGCCTCGTGTTTCATAGGGATTAGCTCCTGGGTTGTTCTTATAATTCTAACTACATTTGGTATCACTGAGTGTCTCTGCCAGCACTTGTTAGTATTTTCCCTTACATGCGTGCAGTGTGAGGGAGAGGGGATTCCCAGGGAGTGATGTTTCCAAAGACATTTTCCTGAAGCCTCTTTAGGCCTCAGGAAATGCAGGAGCGTGCAGGGGGGGAGTAAAGAAGATGTTGAAGCACTGTCAGGACACAAGATGTTATTTTTCTACAGTCTCATAAGACTTACTATTCTATGATCTGTTTTGGAGGGGACAGCCTATTTTTACAGGCAGCCTCCTGCCTTCTAGAATGGCAGGGAGCAGATTTTCATCTGCACAAGTGAGGCTGAGATGTGAGTCAGGAACCACCCAGACCAGCCAGCTGTCCTATAAGTAGGTACAGAATTCTTAGCTGCAAGACAATGGCGGGACCAACTCATCCATCGAAGCCTCTCGCTTCACCAGGGAGAGGAAATGGAAGTAGCCTGGGACCACAATGACTCTAAATCATCCGTGCTTTTCCTTCTCACTGTGGTGGGGTTCCGCCTCCTCCTGGCCCACTACCTTTACTGATCCTAAGATGAAGAAATCCAGGTGTTATTCTTTCCTCCTCATATTAGTTGGGATTCACAGTTTCCTCAAGCCATTTACTTACCCATGCTGTAAAATATTTTTGCTATATAATCTTTATGCCTCTTAAAGAAGGCTTGTGGTAAAAAAACCTGGCTTTGTAAGGTCTTGTATAGCCCCACGAGAACAATGCAGGGATCTGAAAAGGTCATTAGGGAAATAAAAGCTTAGAGTTCTGAAAAGCTTTCTGACAATTGTCCAAGGGCATGCAATCCAGGGGTGAGCTACCCCCTCACCCCTGAGCCAACCTAATTAGACCACATCGTGTCTTTCAGGAAAATTCAATAAATTTTGTACCAGGCCCACAATAGCCTGGATCAAATCGAGAATTCTAATATTCAAAGTTATTATTTGTACTGTGACCCTAAAGCCTATATAATAAATGTATGTATAGCTTACGTTATATTAAAATGTTTTGCCACACATTTCTAGAATCTTAACAAATATCGTCAGCACTTTAAAAGTAACTTTTATTTTTATCAAAATGAGCATCCCATCATTTGAAAATCGAATAGTACTTCCAAGGATTATAACACATAAATACAGTTCTCTGCTCAGCTTCCTCTGGAATTTTCCATACCCCTGAAGCAACAAATTACAACTATTCTATTTTATTTTTCCTGAAATGGACCTCCACATTTCAAGATGATATATTTCTAGGCAATTTCCTGGATTATGTTTTCTAAGATTATTATTAAAAGTTTTTTTAATTCAACTATTCTGATTTTCAAGATTTCTTATTCCCTGACTCATCCATTTTTATATCTTCCTGTTAGCATTTCACAGATGAGGATCTTTATTTATTTATTTTTATGTATTTATTTATTTATTTTGAGACAGAGTCTCAGTTTGTCGCCCTCTATAGAGTGCTCTAGTATCATAGCAAATGGGATCTTGCTTTTGCTCAGGATAGTCTTGAACTCCTGAGCTTAGGCAATCTACCTGCCTTAGTCTCCCAAAGTGCTAAGACTATAAGCGTGAGCCACTGTACCTGGCCTAGATGGATATCTTCTTTTATATTTCCAAAATGGTTGTAGTTCTTCAAAAAAAAAATCTACTTGTTGATATGTTTACTGAATTGTCTTTACTTCCTCTGGGCTCATTTTTGTTTGGTTGGTTTTGTCATTATCTTTCCTACTGAAAGTCTTCAAATGTGACTCTGGCAATTGGTTTCTATTTGATGGAGGCGCTAGGCAGCTAAATGTATCTGGGTACCTGCTTCACTCTAGAGCAGTAATTTTCAGGCAGTGTGCCATGAGAGGATCTTGGATATGCTGCAAAAATTTTTAAAGATCACTAATTAAATTATTTTTGAAAGAAGTTCAAAGCATCACAAATATATTCTTTTTCTTACCCTTTTTAAAAAATCAACATGATTTAAGTGTGCTGTGGAAGTTCAACTATAGGTTCAAGTTTGCCTTGTGGTAAAGTTGAAAAACTGCTGCTCTAGAGGGACGGCAGAGCTCAGAGGCTAACTCCCACGGCACAGAATCACCACCTGATAAAGCTATTTGATTGTTTCTTTCTTGTGTGTCTCCTCCTGGTCTTGTTTTATGCAAGTTCCATTAATGCAAAGGGTTGTTCGTTTCATTCACAGCTATAGCCTCAATGTCTGGGACAATGCCTGGCACATAATAAATGTTCAGACTTGAGCAGAGAACTATGAAAAAAAAATGCTATACAGAGCACAAAGTGCACCCAGGAGAAGGAAATGTTAATTTTGCCTTAGAGAAATGAGTAAGAGTTTTGGAAGATAGGGGATCTGACCGAGAACCTCTCAACGTCAGGCGAGAAAGAGGAGAAAGGAGAGAAAAACAATCTGAAAAGAGGTGCAAGCCTTTGCCCTTGAGAGGCCTTAAAGATTATCCATTCGGCACTTCTCCAATTTAGGGCACTAATCATTCATACATTTTAAAAAGATGTAAATATCAGACTGCATCATAAAGAGTTTGTGTGAGTTTGGTGACATCTTATTTCAGGAGTGCTTATACGTGGCGTGTGTGTACAGGGTCATAATGTAAAATCTACTTTTTATTGAGGACAACAAAGTATGGAAAACACCATTCTACATTCAGCCTCCCTCCATATCCAGGGTTGCCCTCTTTGATGATGACATGCTGCTGTCACTAGGATGTTGACGAGAGCTCACTGGTCACAGGGACCCTCCTGGACCGTGCAGCATCAGCTGCTAGAAACTCTCCCATAGCCCCCTTTACAGGGAAATCAGCACACTGCCTTTGGTTTTTATTTTGAAAATTTTAAACAGAAAAGAACACTGAACATACGACATCCAGAACCGACCACTATTATATTTTATTATAACCGACCACTGTATTATTTTATTTTATTTCTTTGTATTTCTTTGAGACAGAGTCTCACTATGTCACCCTGGGCAGAGTGCCGTGGTGTCACAGGTCACAGCAACCTCAAACTCCTGGGCTTAAGCCATTCTCTTGCCTCAGCCTCTCAAGTAGCTGGGACAACAGGCACCTGCCACAATGCCAGGCTATGTTTTGGTTGGAGTTGTCATTGTTGTTTGGCAGTCCTGGGCTGAATTCGAACCTGTGAGTTCCAATGTATGTGGCTGGCACCCTTAGCTGCTGAGCTACAGGCACTGAGCCAGTATTTTTTTTTTTAACCCCCTTTATCACCACTCTTTGCCTCCTTCCTGTCTGCATTCCTTCCTGGGGGTGTCACCTGTGTATTGATATCCTTCTTCCCCAGTTATAACTCTCTCATATATGTCCAGGTCAATCTAATTTTTATCTGGTTTGAGCTTTGAATTTCCATCAGTGAATAAGCATGTCATTCTCTGTCCTGTTGTCTTCACTGGAACTTGGTGTTTTGAGATCACCGAGGAAGTTCTCCCTCTGAAGGAACTGGATTCAGGTATCAGAATGTCATCTGCCTATAGATTCTGCTTCAGGGGGCAGTCTTGAATTTCTGAAACTTGCATGAGGTCTTCTTCTGGGGAATACCCCAGAAAACCAAGGTTGCTCCTAGTAACCGCGCAAGGAGGTAATAGGTGCCTTGGGGACACTGCCCATCCTCCCTGTGCAGTGCAGTCCTAAAGGTAAGCCTCTCTGTGGGAAAATCTGAAAGGCTTAAGAACAGTTTTGGTGAAGAAAGAAGCATAGATACAAACTGGGAAAATATAAGTCTGAGTTGCTTTCACAGCATGGGCTAGACACAGTGCTATAATGCCAACATCCTGCTGAGGCATTTTCCATGCGTTTTTTAATTGACATAGCCCACATCTGTTGAACAACTATGATGTGCTCTGAAACAGTGAAGCACAGTGGTTAAGGGCATGCGATTTGGCATAGAGACCTGAATTCTAGCCCTGGCTGTGTGTCTTTGGGTAAGTTACTTACCTCTTTGAAAGTCAATCCCTTTCATTCTATATGAAGAATAATCATAGTGTCTGCTTATAGAATTTCCTTAAGGATTAAAAGAGTTTATGCATGTAAAGAGTTCAAATATTAGTTGTTTTTATTGTTGTTTCTTCTAACCAGGCCCTGTGCTAGGCTACAGAGACTGCTGGAACTTGGTTCTCCCTGGAAGTCTACAGAAGCTCATAGGCTGCCTCTTGGTCCTTCTCTTTCTTACCCACAATTTGCTGAAATTAAAAATCAAAATGCTGGGCGGTGCCTGTGGCTCAAGGAGTAGGGTCTGCCCTCATACACCAGAGGTGGTGGGTTCCAGCCCAGCCCTGGACAGAAAAAAAAAAAAAAAATCAAAATGCAGAAAGTGCAAATTACCTCCATAGGCCATCAAAATTATACTTGAATTCAGGGAGGAGTGGAGGTGCAGGGTCTCACATCAAATCGAATTGGCCGAACCTCACCTTGGGAGAGGCAAGGACTGGCAGGGTTAAAGGAAAATAACAAGTCAACAGGCTCTTCCCCTGGGACTCAGGAATGTCCCTGAGCCTTTGGCTCTGGTGTGCTCTGTGAGCAGAGCTATAAATAAATAGCAGAGGCCTGCTCAGGATTAACACAGCTTTTCACTCACTAGTCTGGGAAGTAGTGATTTTCCTTACACAAGCCCAGTTGCTGCTGTTGGGGGTGGGGGCGGGGGTGGGGTGGGGGCATGCAACTTTCTCACACATTTGGTTAGAACCTTGCAAAGTTAAGAAGAATCTTCATATTCTATAACTGCCTACTTGCTTCCACCTGGACCCTGCCTAAGCAGAGCTTTTTTTTTTTTAAAGGCTATTTTTAAAATTGGAATTGCTTATGAAAGAGTCCATTCTTTTGGTTGCTCATTTGTGTGATAACACACACACTTAAAAATGCAGCCCATTTTAATCTGCATTTTCTACACCTCACCTCAAAATCTACAGCACATGCATTCATCAGAGAAGGTGGGATAGAAACCAGGAGGGAAAGGGTTAAACACCAGTTACAGTCAGTAGCTGTGGAAATAAAATGTACCATACTGCATCTTGTTTACCTATTTTGAATTTTATTTATTGTACCGTTTTGCATTTTGTTTACTGTATTTTGATCAGTGCCAGAATTTGCCTGTCATGAAGTCAGTAAATAAAATCAGCCCAAATATTTATGTTAGTATTGTTAAGTACAGAAACTAAGCACTTCTAAGATCCAGAGGACTGAGGTGGGTGTGACTCGGAATCAAATCAAATCCTGGGCCTGGGAATTGGGGTCTGTCGCCAGCTCCACTCCTACTAGACTTAGCAAGTCAGGTACGGACTTGACCATGCGCATGCGCACCACCGGCCTCCTCCCTGGGAAGGTACCCAGCACCTCCTAAGCCAAGCCCAGGAAGTCTGGATGGCGTCAGCCCCTGAACCCAAAAAGCTTCGTCCTTGCATTTACTTTTCTTACAACTTTTTCACCTTGGGAGAAGAAAACTTTAAAAAAATCATTATTAAAAAGCTGGAAAGTAGGGGGAGGGTGGGGATTAACCATCATGGCAAGACCCACGTACAACTATTTTCATGTTTCTGTATTCTCTTTCAGTTATTTGTCTATCTGCACTTACATTTATAATTACATTTATAATGTGCATAAAAAGGTTTGTGATCTACTTTTCTCCTAAACGTTGCCATGCATTACTGCTGTCTTTAATTATTTTAATGGGTGCATAATACTTCCTTGAGTAGATGGATCATCATTTAGCCAGCTCCCTACTGATGGACGTTGAGATTACTTATACATTTTCACTGCTATAAATATGTATATGGAAAACTTAAATACAGAGGGTGCCAAAAGGTTGTATACACATTTTAAGAAAGTAAAAAAATTCCTTTTAAAAAAGTAAAATTTTAATACTCAATGCATACCAGTAATAAAAGATCACTACATGGGCAGCGCCTGTGGCTCAGTGAGAGTGAGTAGGGCTCCTGCCCCATATACCCAGGGTGGCGGGTTCCAATGAGCCCAGGTCAAAATGTAACAAAAAAAAATAGCCAGGCGTTGTGGCGGGCACCTGTAGTCCCAGCTACTCAGCTACTCAGGGGGCTGAGGCAAGAGAATCGCCTGAGCCCAAGAGCTGGAGGTTGCTGTGAGCTGTGATGCCAGAGCGCTCTACCGAGCGCGACAAAGTGAGACTCTGTCTCTAAACAACAA
>CAUYQV010136759.1:0-23797 GCA_963574575.1 Galagoides demidoff | reverse complement strand
TTTTCTTTTCTTTTTTTTTTTTTTGAGATGGAGCCTCAAGCTATCCCCCTGGGTAGAGTGCCATGGCATCACAGCTCATAGCAACCTCCAACTCCTGGGCTCAAGCGAGTCTCCTGCCTCCGCCTCCCAAGTAGCTGGGACCGTAGGCACCCACCACAACGCCTGGCCATTTTTTGGTTGCAGCCATCATTGTTGTTTGGCGGGCCTGGGCTGGGGATTCGAACCTGCCAACTTAGGTGTACGTGGCTGGTGCCTTAGCCCATTGAGCCACAGGCGCTGAGCCTATATTTCTTTTCTTTAAAGTACTCCTGTTGTAAGTACAGGTATATTGATAATAATTCTTCTCTATCTCTCAATTTAAAACTTAAATTTTATTTTTCACATTTTCTTGTTCTCTGGTGCCTTCTCAGGATGTTTTCTGATCTGTTCAGTCTTTGGATTTAACTTTTCTGCTTTTCAATCTACATACTAAGTTCCTTCTTATATTTCTGTTACACTTTTCAACCCCAGAATTTCCTACTGGTTGCTCTTTATAATTGCTTTTTATTTTTATGTAATTAATAAAATTTCTGCTATCTTTTGTCTGTTTGAAAATGGCATCACCTTTTATTATACATTATTAATTCTGCTTCCTCTGTTAGTTTGGTTAGCTGTCTTTTAAAATAATGATTGGGCTTCTTGGTGATTTTTACTTTTCCAGCAAGGTTTATAGTAGTAACTTGGACAGCCTATAAGTATTTTCCTTTGCAGATAGGAATGGGGGATCCTAAAGGTTAGATACTTACAAGATCTTCTACTTGTGAGTGTGAGAATACGTATATGGGTGGGATTTGCCTTAGAGGAGGGTCCAACCTATAGCCCGTGGGCTGCATGCAAATTATTTGAGGACTGTTTTGCTTACATGTAGTGTCAGATATTGCAAAAAGTATGCAAGGACCTTTTTTTTTGCTTATCAGTGTTCCTTAGTGTTTGCATATTTAGTATGTGGCCCAAGGCAATCCTTATTTTTCAGATTTGCAGCACCCAAGAAAAAAGGTTGGACACCCAGGCAGACAAAGAGTCTGCCATTAGTATAGGGTTTGATCAGCCTCCCCTCCTCATAGCACACAACAGGACTAGGCCTCAGGGCATTTCCTGGAATCTGGTTATTGACATTGGTATTTACTGGAATTACCTAGAACTCAGGTCGTAGAAGTGGGTGGGGGCTGAGGCTGTTGGTGGCATGGAATGTCAGTGTGCAGATGTTGTTACCCACCTCTGTGCCAGCAGGTAGAGCCCCGCTGGTGCCGTCACACTACCCAGCCTGTTGTCTGCTTCTCTTGGGAAATAGGTAGTTAGCAACCCATGCAAGTACTTTATTTATTTATTTATTTATTTATTTAGAGACAGAATCTCACTTTGTCGCCCTCAGTACAGTGCTGTGGCATTACAGCTCACAGCAACTTTCAGCTCTTGGGCTTAGGTGATTCTCTTGCCTTGGCCTCCAGAGTAGCTGGGACTACAGGCACCCACCACAGGGCCCAGCTATTTTTTGGTTGCAGTTTGGCCAAGGCTGGGTTGGAACCCGCCACCCTCAGTATAATGGGCCCAGTACCCTACTCACTGAGCCACAGGAGCTGCCCCCGCACACAAGTACTTTAAAGAGAAAAAAAGATCTCAGCTTAAAAATTTTCCTTCACACCCAGATTGTCATCCAAACTCTCTTTTGCTCTTGCATGTGAAAATATTCTGTCCTAGAATTTTCTTGCTACTTAAAAATATTATATTCTTAGAAGTATGCATGTCTCACTTGATTCTGTACCTCTTTGGGTTTGGGTTCGGGGTAGGGTACCAGCTACCTATGCGTGTTCACCATCTTATCAAGGACTCTTAATTTCATTTTCTTCATTTAATTTTGGGTGATGTTGGTAACGGTCACTGGTTACTGACTTTCTCAGGACCTGCCTGTCTGTCAGTTTGCTTTCTCTGGTTATGTTTGGGCAACATGAAGATCGCTTATAATTTCTTTCTATGTGATAGATTCATATTCTTGTGTTGTTGGTTATGTGCATCCCAAACTCCCCCAAAGAAAGTCCTTGCTCAGATTTTAGATTGATTTTGTATTTCATGACAGTGATTTCAGGGTTCATGGACTGAATCATAATTTCAGCTGTTTCAAAGTCACAAATCAGTATTACAGTATTACTAAGGTGTATCTGAAGAATTGAAACACTTTCATTGCAAATCTAAGTGATAATACGGGCTTTAGGATTTCCCTGGAATATGTATGAGAATCAACCATTTAGGAACAAATATTCTGGCTGGTAACAGACAGCCAGCCAAACGCAGCCCCTGATAAAGATAAATAACCTGTACTCAGGGAAATTTTTTGCATCATTAAACATGGTGAGCATATTAGCTAGCAGGGGGTGGAGCCGAGTCCCCAAAGAGATAAATCTAAATTATGTGCGCTGCAGTGATCATAACAGCAATGCACCATCTTGGCTAACTAGCTGACATCAATGGGGAAGGGAATTTCAGATTTAAATGAACCAAACTAAAAAGCGTTTCAGTGCACATACAGATTAATTGGAGCATATTCATGAACTTTTCAGCCCTATTATGCCTCTCTCTCTCTTTTTTTGACTAGTGCCAAGTACAAAGAGCTTAGAATTTTCCTGTCAAATCTTGCATCTTTGTTTCTTCTTTTCACTTTCTTATGCAGCTTGATTAATTACTCCCCAATTTGCTCCCCATTAATCTCCCTCCTACACAGTTGTATCAGGACTTGCCAAAATCTCTTTTCTTTATGTGCAACTAAGATGGATAATGCAAGTTTAGTTACACTTCTCTCAGATGAGTCAATGATGTAGGGATTTGTTAATACTGTACTTTTGAAACACAGAAGATTATAAAATTAAAGTTAAGAAATGCTCTTAATTCTTTCAGAAAAAAAAAAAATCTTGTTGGTAATATGACCAGAGTGAAAATTCTAAGGAAGCCTTATGATGACCAAATTTGATTTTGTTATTCTGTGATATTTGTGTTGGACAATCTTTCTGTGGCGAGATACCCATGTTCAAAGGGTCGTGGTATCTAATTGTCTTTCATTCAGTTTCCTGTGTACTGCTAGAAAGTTGTAGCCCTGTATTGGTAAGCAGAGAAGGAACACACTATCGGTTTGTAAGGATAAATTATGCAATATTTAAAAATGTGTTGTTTCATATTTTAAATAAAGATACTTGAGTAAATTCCTGTTAGACTGTAAGATGTATGTGACCAGGTCACTGTTGCTCACAGTGAATGTTTAGGGTACACACCATCATGGAATAGATAGGTGATCAACAAATATTTGTTAAATAGATAAGTGATTTTCAAAAAGAGATTTTTTTGTCTATAAGGAATACTTTATGTAAATCGGAGATAGCATGTGGCATAGCAGTTAAAGCTGACTTATAATTTTTACCAGAGAGAAAACCACTCACAGCAGACATTTCCGACTGCTGTTTCACATGTTTATGGCTATGCCACACATGTTTGTTATTATTGTTTATTTATTAAAAGCAAATTCCCAAAATAGCTAATCATAGAAAGATCTGTAAGGCAATCTAAGTTTAAATTGTGTTTCAGTTACTTACTGTAGAATGATTTCGGTGGCCTTTTTAGCACCCTTGTGTTTATTTAACTCTTCTTCAGATGGGCTGCAGGACACACCCCACCTGGCCTTGTGAAGGTGGAGCAAGCACCACGCATCATGGCGCCGTGGACAACCGGAGGTTCGTAGATGCTTCCTCCCATAGTTTCACCTTCCTCCTCTTCCCTACACCCCAAGTGCAAGACATTTCTACATCAGAACCTTTTATTTAGAACACTAGCCATTCCCAAGGGTAGTTAATATTTATCTAATTGTTCTTTATTTTAAAATATGCCTGAAATGTGATTCCTAATAAGAACACTAAGGCATGGATCAAGAGCCTGCCACACTGGATATAAATAAGATTTAAAGCATAACTTTCCTAGCTAAAATCTTTTGCTTCTAGAAGTGACTAGAAGCTTCTAGAAGCTTACTAGATTCTTATTTTGTCCTAATTACTGAGTGGATAGCTTCTTTTCAATTCACCTGGAAACTGTTATAGTCAATTCATGATCCCAGTGCCTTGGTCTCTGGTAATTTCTCTTTTACCTTTCTGATCTAGTATAACTTTTGTATGTCTCAACAAAAGAGATGTGTTAACAGAAGTTGTTAGTTATGCTCTCCTATTACTCACAAAATGGGAACTGTTACCAGCATTCTTTACTTTCCTCTTTGTACTATTACCCAATAAAAAATTCCCCATTCACTGCCAGTCTGTCCTTAACTCCCGTTTTTCCTATTGCAAGCACACACAATGAGAAGGAAACTAACCAAGTTGCTGCCTTTATAGCAACACCTCTCTTCTTTCATTGTTTTTTTTTCCTTTAGAGACAGGGTCTCCCTCTGTTGCTCAGGCTGTAGTGTGGTGGTAGAATCATAGCTCACTGTACCCTCAAACTTCTGGGCTCAAGTGATACTCCTCCCTCAGCCTTCTGAGTAGCTGTGATTGTAGGGTACAAGTGCATGCCACCATGCCTAGATATTAAAAAACATTTTTTTTTTTTTTTTTGGTTAGAGACAGGGTGGTCTCACTATGTTGTCCAGGTTAGTCTCAAACTCCTAGCCTCAGGGAATCCTCCTGCCTCAGCTTCCTGTGTAGCTGGGACTGTAGCACTGGCCACCATATCTGACAGTCACCACTCCTCTTTCTAACCTGACCTTTTTAAACCAGGATACTGGTTGATACTCTTCCAGGGTAATGAGATCAAATACTTTAAAACACATTTATGCCTATCCAGGCCATTAGAAAGAAGATTAAAAGGTTTGTCTTAAAAAGCAGGATCCAGTTAGAGGAAAAGGGAATAAAATACTAGAAAGTGAAATGATTGTGACATAGTTACATGCTCTGTCTGCATGTACTCTGAGTAAAATGTCTGGTTCAGGTCTTTATTTATCCAAATAGATTTTGTAAAGGAGTTAGAATCATTTGAATAGGCCTTCCTTCCCCTATTTGATCTCAAGAGACCTAGTGTAAGTATGATAGGACTATGGATCCAGCATAGGAAATGATTGTTACAGAGGCAAATTCATGGGCAGTGGAGTGGTGTTTAGTTTGGTCCAACATAGGCTATGTTAGGGCTACCTATGTAATGCCCAGTCCAAGATTCACAGGACAGAGGTACCCGCCTCTGGGTTCTTAGTTTAGAACCTTCTTATAGTCTACGGATGTTCTTATCCTACTGTTACCTTGTGTGAAATATTTAACCTCAGGCCTGGTGCAGTGGCTCACACCTATGATCCTAGCACTCTGAGAGGCCAAGGCAGGTGGATTGCTTTGAAGTCAAGAGTTCGAGACCAGCCTGAACAAGAGTGAGACCCCCATCTCTACTAAAAATAGGAAAAAAAATCAGCTGGTGGTTGTGGTGGGACCTGTAGTCCCAGATACCTGAGAGGTCAGGGATGAGCTGAGGCAAGAGGATTCCTGAACCCAGGAATTTGAGGTTACTGTGAGCTAGGCTGATGCCATGACACTCAACCCAGGGTAACAGAGGGAGACTCTGTCTCAAAAAATAAAATAAGATAAGATAAAATAAAATAAATTACTTGATCTCAGGGTCCACCAATGGGATCCTGATTCTTTTCCACTTCCTCACTTGTCCATGGAGGTCCCTGGGGGTAAACCCCTTCCTAAGGCTCAGTTTGGGATATATTTTGGTTCTGGCACCAGATTTGGATGATGGCAATTCAGAAATTGATGTGCTTTATCTTTCTTTGTAGCAAAGGTGTAAGAAAGACATGTATAAAGTTTCTTCCTCACAGAATATTATTTATAAATTAGGAATTTATATGGTGTGCTGGTGGAGTCAGAGAGATATTTGGTCTCTTTATGGGTACTGTTTAGTATCCCAGTTTCAAACAATAACTTGAAAAATACATTTCTTATATTTTCACTATAAAAGCCTCTAATAGAACCACCCACCACATGCCTTACTGTCTCCTGGCATAATTTCTTGCGTAATAGAACTCAATCAACTCTGTCTGCTGTCATTAGATTGTTTCTGACAAATATTTGTCCTGAATTTTTCTTGTTTATTGTCTACCTCATCCTTATTTTACTCCCTTGGTATCATTATGCCCTCAGAATATTTTTTATATAAAATAATGTTTCTTCTTTAAGGAAAGAAAGACTATAGAATAACAGAAACATTCGGATATTTGTGTGGTTTAAACATTACATAACTATGGGGCAAAATCTGTGTAGTTGGCCTGGTCTGAGTTTAAATCTGGCCACAGAGAGAGACTAAAGAATACAGTGCTAGCTGATTTGTTTGAATTAGATTACAAATTTTGTTCACACATTGCATTTGGTTTTGATTGTCCCAGATTTATAAGGCAGTTCTATATGTTTTCCTCTGTTTAAAAAGCTATTTACCAATTAAGATAATGTATGCAGTATGGTTAGTATAGTACCTAGTGAGAGTGAGCGTTCAATATGGAGCTATTATTACTGGTGCTGTGACATCTTAGAATATCAACTACACTTGCTTTGAAATTTGTTTTAGCTCATGGATTTGATCTTTCAACAATTCTGGAAAAGTTTCAGTCATGTCTCCTTCAAATGTTATGTGACTCCCATTCTTTCTATGGCTTCCCTCTAAAAGTCTGATGGCTAAATATGAGATATGCCCACTGCATCCTTCATTTTATTCTGAAGCTATATTCCATGTCTTCCAATTTAATCTCTTTGTGCTGCATTGAGTCAATTTCATCTGCTGTAGCTTCCAGTTCATTAATTGCTTATTTCTGTCTAATCTACTATTATATCCTTTCTTTGGGTAATTTTCTAATTTCTGTTATATTTGAAATTTCTACAGGTCTTATTTAATTCTTCAGATCTTTCTGTTAATTTTTATAACTGTTATTTCCTTATTTGTGTTTTCCATTCTTTCATTTCTTAGAAATATTGAATAGACTTATTTTTCAGTCTGTATCTGATAATTTCATTGTTTGTATGCATTTTGTACCTAGTTTGTGAATTGTTGTTTCTACTGACTCTTGTTCATGGCACCTTGTTTAATTATGGCTTTTTTTTTTTTTTTCTCTGAGGGCTTCTGTATATTGTAACTTTATCTGTAGGAATTATTTAAAGGCTGCCTTTTTGTTACTTTCTTTCTGAGAGTACTTCTATTTGTCTGCTCTAAATTAAAATACTAACTTGGGTTTTATTTCCTTAGGCTTTGTGGACAGAGTCGACACAGGCCCTGAAATCCATGTAAAGACTGGTTCATGACTAGAGTTTATTCTGCTATTCAGAACGAAAGTAAAACGAGATAATTTTCCTTGCTTTTGTTCTCTGTTGAATCGATTTTTGTATTTAGTCTCCAGTTTCCAGCTTTATGGGGGGGTCCTTACTTTAGTCCTCATGTTTCCTTTGGTACTGATACCCAGATACCCAGAGCCGGGGTTCTCTACCAGGTGATCTCGTTCCCCAGGGAACATCTGGCAAAGACTTGAGGCAATTTGGGTTATGATGACTGGGGGGAGGTTGAAGGTGCTGCTGGCATCTGGTGGGTGGAAGCCAGAGAGGCTCTAACTACCCTGCAATGCACAAGTCGGTTCCCATGTGAATATTCTAGCACTCAGGCTACCCGGATTGGTAAGCGCCCTCACGGTAGCCAGTAGCCTTAGCTTACTCCCTTGGATTCTTAGTTCTGGTTTGTTCTGCCCTTGGGGGAGTTTTTCCTGTGTGGAGAGTTCATCTATGCTCTTAAAATAATTATTTTAATCACTTTTAAATATATCCAGTGTTTAGATTATCTTGCCTATAATTTTGCTTGAGCCAGTTCTCTCATTCTTCTCAAATGTCCGGGAGTGTCCTATTGCCCAGAGGCATGATGCTTTGATTAGTTATGGATTTTAAAAGTTTTTAATCATTTGCCACGACAAACAATGCTTCAGAGAATGGCACTCAGACATCTGTAGAACAAGCCCTCAGAAATATAAATGCTGGGTATGTATGTGCATTTGGAAATTGAGTGAATATTACCATATTTTGTATACAAGATTTATGTTTAAACTCCTACCAGCTTTAGAAAAGTAACTTTTTCTTACCCAGGCTTAAATACAAACCAATAAGTAAAAAATGAACCTCCTGTGCACAAATAGAGAGGGGGTGAACCAACCTGCAGGAAACTGTTTGTCAAATTCAACAGTGTTCAATATTTGGCTGTGTTTTCTCCAGTGTTCTTCCTTCTCTTATTTTTCTTCTTTTTCCCTTTTACATTGCTCAAGTATTTTAAAAAGATCCAGATATCATTTCATCTCTAGCAAGAATCTCTGGATCATGTAAAAATTTCTTGTAGACGCAATGCTATCATTATATCGTTCCATATCATCCAGTAATCATATGAAAATTTCCCCAGATGGGAGGAAAACTTGTCTTCTCACAATGGGTTTGTTTGAATTAGGATCTGTGCATGGTCCAGCCATTGCATTTAGTTTTTATGTCTCTTAACTTTCTTTCAAATTAGAACAATATCCTTTCCTTCTGATCTCTTCCCACTAACTAGTAGAAATTGGATGCATTATCCTGTTCAGGATCCTTCAGTCCAAACTTTTCTGTTTCCTTGTGTGATTTAACTTGTTCATCCATCCCCTGTGCAGAATAATCAACACTCAAGCCTTAGACTGAGGCTTAACATTTTGGCAGTCCTTCATAGATATTACTTTAAATTGCATCAAAGCTGGAGACGTGTAATATCTGCTTTTGCCACTCTCTGTGACAATTAACTGATGAGCAGCAGCAGATTAAAGTGGTCACAGTCTGCTGTTTTCATTGTAAAGTTCCCCACTCACCTTTTATCAAATAGCTTTATTTCCATGTGATTACTGCTTGAATGAATTATTATATAAGGGCTTGCAAAATGGTGATTTAAAATAATTCTACCTTTTCTTCCACCCTTATGAATTAGAATTCCTCAATGAAGAATAACTCTTTCTCACCAATTAGGGCTAATTAATTTTCCTGAAGTATATCTCATATAGGAAAGGCAGAATAAATTATTTCCTTTTAATTGCCTGCTTTCAGAACAAAGATTTGGAGCCCTCATTATTTCCAGAGGTGTTCTTCTATCAGTTTTGCTGAAATACTAGTTTCTACCTCTCTCTTTTTTGAGAGAGGGAGCTGCCAGTATAAACCCTCAAGTTTATATATATGTCTTGTTTTCTTCTATCATTTCATTCATTACTCTCTTTTAAACTCAATCGTCCCCTGCTGGGGAATCCCCTTAACACTGGCTCCCTCACCCCTTTAGTGCAGTCTGGTTTGTCTGTCCTGGTGGTTCCACTGCTGTCTGGCACACCAGACCACTCAGGTGCATACCAAGTATTTTCTTCTGAAGACTGATACTCAGAAATTGTCTATCACAATTTTTATTTTTATTTCTCTTTTGAGATTATTACTTTTTCACAAAGTTAAGAGACATTTTAATTTTTTCTCCACTCTGATTATGTGGCTATATTTTTCCTTGAAGGAGTTGTTTTCTTCTAATTGATGTATGGGAAGGGTTTTTATAGTAGGGAATTACTGTGTGTCTCTTACATGAATGGCAAATATTAGCCACCTTTACTGTTTGTCATTTGACTCTTTATGATGTTTTTATGCCAAATATTTTTAATATAGTAAAGTAGATCAATATTATTTTGTTGCATGACATTTCTTTTAATTCATATTTAACAAATCTTTTCTCACTCTGGGATAAAAAGTACTTTTTCCGAGTATTTGGGGGACTTAATTTTTTTAATCTTTTAATAATCTTTGATCATCTGGAATTTATCTTTGTGTAGGGTGTGAGATATGGATCCTATTTATTTTTTGCCATATGGCTAAAAAGTTATCTCCACAACATTTATTGGATAATCCATCTTTTCCTTACTGATCTGAAATATTGAATTTATCACTGAATTTTGTTATGGAATTCCTATTTGAATCTACTTTTCTGGCCTTTTGCTTCTATAACAGCAGTGTACTACTTTATAGTATATTTTATTATTGAATAGATGTGGTTTTGCAAAATTTTCACAGATAATTTTACTTAATAATTTTTCCATTTCAGTTTAGCTATTTCCAAAGGAAATATGTTGGTGCTTTGTTGAGACTGAATTAAATTTACAGATTAACAAGAGAGGGATGGATATCTTTGTGGTATTGTCTTCTTATCTAAAATGTGGTGCAACTTTCCATTCTCCAAGTAGTTAAGCTTTCCCTATCACTTAATAGTATTTAAAATTTTTCTCTATATAGAGCACATGGAATTTTGCCATTACTTTGGTTTAGTTATGGTCTGGGTTCAGCTGCTATTTCAAACTAACAAACAGAACAAATAAATTCATTTTTATGTAAGAATGTAGCATTTCAGAAGTCAGCAGCTCTGTGTTCCTTTGGATTTTTCCGAGACTCAGGTTGCTTTTCTCTTCCTGTTCCCCTATTTCACAGGGTGGGTTGTTCTTGTGGTAAAGTCAGTTTGCTACCATCACATCCATACTCTAGACTATTGGGAGAGGGGCAGAGTGCAGAGGCTTTCAGGAGGCATCTGTAGTTGCCCATTTTACTTTTGCCCACCTTCATTGGCTCCAAACTATGGCCCACCTGGCTGCAAGACAGACTTGGACCTGAAGTGTCCAGGTTGGCATTGAGGTGGGAGATATGTGTACAACTAAAACACACAGAGTTCTGTCAGTCAAAGTAGAAGAAGAGAAGGAATACTAGGATGGGGCAATTAATAATATTTGCAAGTTTTATCTTTTTAGTTGTTTTTGATAATAGTTTCTTTTCTTCCATTCTAACTTCTAAATGGATGTCGTCAATATGAAGGTTATATTCTGCCAATTTTTTCTTCCAGTCATATCCACATTTAATTATTTTATGTTTTATAGTACAGTTCATTTTCTTGAATTATTCAGATTAAATATCATCTGTAAAATATTAGTATTTTAAACACTCTTTCATCCCTCTTACTAGTTATGTTATCTAATTGCTTTGGCTACTAACTCCAGATTGTAGACTGATAATAAATAACAGTGAAGATGCAAAAATATCTGTATTGTGTTTCTGAATTTAATGGAACAGCTTTCAGTGTTTCCCTATAAAACATAATATCTAATTTCATGTCAAATCTGATATACACATTATCATTTTAAGATATGCATTACAATATAGGTATTATATCTTATTAGGGTTTTTGTCTCACCAACATTGAATGTTGAATTTTACTAGATGACTTTTAGGCTTAAGATAATAGTGTAAGTTATCAGTTCAAATCTGTTATTATGAAAAATAGTATTAACACTGAACTGCCTTTGAATTCCTAAAACTAGCTACATCTTGTTGTGGAAAATTATTTTTATCTACTGTTGTATTGTTTGATAACATTTTATGTAGTATTAAAATGAGTATGCAACCATACTCAAAAGAGAGATTAATCTGACACATTCTTAGACTCTTTTGTTCCAAAAATATTTTGGAAGTTTTTTGTAGAATATGAAGGAGGTACATGTTTGGTTACATGTTTGCTTTTTTGAATGCCCTGGATCACTTTAAATAATACTAGAGTTCCTGTTCCTCTGATCTTTCCTTCTGAGCCCAGTATATTGGAGATGTGTTGAGCTTTAGTAATGTTTTTTGTTCATAATAAACTATTACAGTTTCTCTCTCTTCTATGATGGTTTTCCTAACTTAACATTCTTCAACAAATAACCCGTTTTATCTTGCCTTCTAAATTTATTTGCAAAAAGTAAGCACATGGGTACTTTAAGGTTCTTTTAATTTCTTGTTTCTGGGGTCATATTTGTGTAATTATTTTCTGTTCTTTATATTTTTATTTCTCAGTTATTTTCTTGACTAGATATTTAAAGATGTATCAGTTTACTCCGTGTGCCTCTGTGTATTTTCAGCCACTTCTTGGATTTGCTTATTAACTTCATCATTCTTCTGAGTCACTATGTTTTGAGCATTCTCTTGAATACCGTTTATAATTGAGATTTGCTTTCTAGTCTGATCTGAGAGTCTATTTTAATAAGCAAGTTTATCTCATTTGCATTTTTATATGAAATATATATGTGTTGCCTTAGGTTTGTTGTCATATTTTATGTTTTGCTTTCTGAATAATGACAGGACTCATTTTGTTCTTCTTTTTTTAACGTTCATCCTTATAACTTCACATAAACTCAAGTTCAATGATTTATCAACTGTAGTGTCTTGACCTCACCCAGCTCCCACAGTCCTGCTTTCCCCTTTGCTTCCCATTTCTGCCTTGTCAGCATATATTACACTTTCGTTTCATGACTGTGCTCCTCACTTCTGGTTTTGACCTGAGCTCTACTCTTAAATCCACCCTATGCTCCTGCCATGTGTCTTCACACCACTTTTCCATTCATTTCTTTGCTAGCTGAAATTTATTTGCTATTTAATTCTATTTTTAAAAGCGTGTTTTTAAATGCTGTGAATTTTCATTTTACTTGAAAAATTATTTGCCTAGAAGTATAATTACAAGGCAAACTCTCTCTCTTTCTCTCAAACTTTGTAGGAATTATCCAGTCTCTTCTGTATTGTTAGGGAAAAAGCTAGTACACATCAGATTTTTTTTTTCATTTTATTAGTGACTTTATTACTTCTATTTTCCTGACACATTTTTTGTTTGACATTTTTAATCTTAAATATACAAGAACTTCATTAAGAAATGTCTTTGAATTGATTGTATATCCTATTGTTTCTTCTTCTGGGACATAGTTTGTATTTACATTTTATAGATTCCAATCCTTTTAATTTCTGGAAAGTTTCTTGAATTATATCCTTAAATATTTATTTTGTTCGGTTACTTTGTCTTTTATAACCTATTGTACATTTTGGTGCCCCCTTTGCCCATCTACTGTTCAATGTTTTCCATTCCAGATCCCCTTTATCTGTTTGCTTATTTTCACTTCACATAGTTTGTTCTGTCATGTCTGTTTATCATCTTGACTCCGTTTTCACCAATTCTGAGTCTTCCTTATGCAGCTTCTGGCCAGATATTCTTTGTTAGAGTTTTCCATACTGTTGTCCCTCCCCCTACACAGACACATACCCTGCACTCTTTTCCCGCACACAGACCTCTTCTGTGTACTCTTTTATTAAACACAATGTTTCAAGTATTTCAAAAATCAAGGGTCATTGTTAAAATTTGCTCCTTATTTTGTGTGTAGTTGTTTTTGCATGTGTGAATATTTTTCATCTGCCATTTGTATTTCCAGTGTTCCCTAAATTTTTCCTTGTGGTATTATTGTGAAGGTCCTCTGCTGGTTCCTTTTATATAATTGGGTGCTCTCATCTAATAAGCATGACATACAGGTGTGTAGCGTGAGGGGCACAGCCATGACAGGGACTTTACCTAACAAATGCAAACATTGTAACCTAATTATTTATATCCTCATATTAATCTTAAATTAAAAAAATAAAATTATTTAACCCCCCCAAATATATTTCATCTTCTATTTGGCTATAGTTTTTTCCCCACTATTTGTGGTATGAAGTTCATGGTAGGGAGGGCCAGGGCTAGCTGGAACTCTTCCTATGATGTGTGTGTGTGTGTGTTTTCTAAGGGAAAGAGATTGACTTTATATGCACTCCAGGCCTGTTTATATTGCCAAATGCTTACACTTCCCCTATCACCAACTCTGTCCCTGAGATACACTCCCACGGGATGAGGCAGCCCCACACGCTACTTTCTCAAGCCTTCATGTAAAACCATGGTCAAGTGAAGTAACTGTCTCTACTCTCACAGTCATTGCCAACTCTTGTAAAGTGTTGTTTTTGTTTGTTGTTATTGTTTATTTGCTTTGTATTGTTTCAAACTCCAAGCTCAGCCACTCTCAGATTTGTGGTTGGCCAGTTTCTCTGATCCCAATAGCTTCTGTCCTGGTCCCCCACCTCCTCCATTTAACTTCAGAGCTTTGTGAGAGCTTACTCCTGTTGTGTGATTCAATTGCAATCACCTCAGTTTCTCTGCGGATGGTGTTTGCATTTTCCTCTCTTCTACTTACTGCTTTAAAATGAGTACCCAGAGAAGAATGGAAAAATTTCATTATGCACTAACTTCATGAACTTATTTTTCAATCGTAAGTCCCACTTAAGTTTTTCCTTCTTTTCTCATTAATATTTTCTGGATGGGGGTGTCTTCTTTTGTTCTCCCTTAAGTAGGCATGGAGAACCGTTGATACTGTTGCTCAGTTAACTTTTTATTCTTCCTGCCATATAATTATACTTCTGTTGGCCTTTCCTCATGGTGACAAATTAAAAATCCCATTGGTTCTGGTTTTACTGTCACTTATAACAATGTATAACACATGTATAGTGTTCAATAAATGTTACCGGAATCTGAATCCAGTATAATTTCTTATTCTTAAGGTAGAAAATAACTTATGATCTAAATTAAACTTAAAAATTACTTTATATTTATTAACTGTGTAACTGTGTATTCTGAGATAATGCACTGAGTCCTAGTGATAGAAATGTTACTGATATTTCTTTGCATCTGGAATATTATACATCAAGTGGGAAAGAATGTGAACTGCTAAAATGTACCTAAAGTGAAAAAATGCGTCTACCTAAAGTGGAAAAATATGGTAAATCACAAATAATTGTAATTTTGGAATCACTTGTTCATTTAAAAACAATATATTAAATACTTATTAGTCACTTGCTACATCTTTAATCCGAATCATGTGGCCTTATTATTTTTCTCTAAAGACCAAATAGAATTTAGATTGGACATTTTTTTCTGGGAAGCGATGAGAAATAAAGCACTATAGTAATGAGGCTGCATTATATAGATTATATGTGTCTAATCAGAACTGTATGGTAATACTGCATAATAGTGTTCTAATCAAAATAAGTTTTTTTTTTTTGTTTGTTTGTTTGCTTGTGTTTTGAGACAGAGTCTCACTATGTCACCCTTGGTAGAGTGCCATGGTGTCACAGCTCACAGCAACCTCAAACTCTTTGGCTTAAATGATTCTCTTGCCTCAGCCTCTGGAGTAGCTGGGACTACAGGTGCCCACCACAATGCCTGGCTATTTTTTTTGGGGGGGGGGTTTGCAATTGTCATTGTTGTTGAGCAGGCCTGGGCTGGGCTCGAACCCCCTGCTTTGGTGTATGTGACTGGCTCCCTACTCACTGAGCTACGGGTGCTGAGCCCAAAATAAGTTTTTAAAGACCATCTTTTCTACTAATTCCTACTTTTATGTTTTCCTCGTATAGCTTTTTCTTAATAAATTTGCTGTTAAATAACTTCTCTATTTTTACTTGTGTTTGTCCTACAGTGACATCTTAGATGTTACGTTCTCAGTTGGCAGGGCCTGTATCTAGGCTGCACCTGCTTGATGCTGTGTTTAAGAGCTTTTGTGATTATGATAATCTTGCCTTTTGTCCTTTCTCTTTGTTCCCCCCCCCCACCTTTTCACACCCACAGGTCATCCTTGCTTGACTTCCATACTATTCACTTCTGTGGTTTTTTCCAGGTCTGCTAGTGGCTATAGGATCTTTCTAAAGTAATGGTTCTATTTTCAGGAGAGAAAAAGGTTAGCAATTCATTTGATGCATTTTCAAACAGCTCTCTTTGGCTGCCTGGAGTAATCTGGTAAGTATAAAAGTTCCAGTATCATTCAAATCTCTTAATTTGGACAGTTACCCTGATCACATTGCACCAGGGGCTGGCAAACTCCTTTCCACTCGTGTCCTTCACAAAGGCTAGAGCCTTGGAGCTATCTGGGGCAGAGAGCTGCCTCATTTATAATTTAAGTCCTGGAAAAGTACTGTTCACATCCATGGTACTACACAAATAAAAAATAAGGAATGCCACTAGGCAGCACAAATAATCAACTATCACCAACTGTGAAACTCTGAAGAACTGAGGAGGAGGGCAGGAAGGAAAATCTAATAAAAAATTATGTGTAGACTATTCCATGAAAGTCATTTTTTTATTATGAAAGGTATAACACCTTTCCATCTACTTTGTACAATTTTAATAACCTTTAGTGAATGTTAGTAAATCATAGTGACCCTTAAGGTCTCCAGATGGCTAGAAATAAACACACACAGATTAACCATGCTGTTACTCTTCAACTTTGTTATATACAAATATACTCTTCAACAATTATATACAAGGTCAGACCAGGGCACCATTGATATTGTTTGCCAACCAATTTATTCCTAAGACCTTTGACCTCATTTTAATGTGTGCATTCAAAAGAACACTCCATGTAGTATGGCTAGCAACAGCCACCCCAAACTGGAAAGGTGGCATTGTTTTCCATGAACAGGGAGTTGGAAATTCTGTTAGAAACTCCTTTAATGCAGCTGAATGTTCACCAATCATTTAAAAAATTCCAATTCAGCCAGAATTCTTTTATTTGTCATGTAAATGTAATATTCCGCCTGTAAGAAACTGCCTGGAAGAGCTAAAAGTGGGCCTAGTAAAGGAAGTCTTTCTTTAATTTATAGCACCCCTAACTGACCTCCCACTTGCTATCAACATTTTTTGTTTTTTGGACAATGTGATTTTTTTCCACATTTCAGATATTGTTGACAGTTTTTTAATAAGTATTACGTAATTGGAAGGTTTCATCTTTTCTTTTCTTTTTTTTTTTTTTTTTTTTGAGACAGAGCCTCAAGCTATCCTCCTGGGTAGAGTGCCATGGCATCACAGCTCATAGCAACCTCCAACTCCTGGGCTCAAGCGAGTCTCCTGCCTCCGTCTCCCAAGTAGCTGGGACCATAGGCACCCACCACAACGCCTGGCCATTTTTTGGTTGCAGCCATCATTGTTGTTTGGCGGGCCCGGGCTGGAGATTTGAACCCGCCACCTTAGGTATACGTGGCTGGCGCCTTAGCCTATTGAGCCACAGGCACCAAGCCGGTTTCATCTTTTCATTACAGAGTACATCATTTTGAGTGGAAATGGAACATTTAGAAGTAGTTGGATTGAATGAAAATAAGCAAATTCATCCGATGGTTCATTTGAGTATGGTTACCGTGTTCAAGAAGCAGGAAATGACCTGAAAGGTGAATACAAAGAAGAGAAAATGAATCATAGGAAAAAATTTAATCTAATGTGCTTTAAAACCAATTATATTTTTAATACCATCTATCCTCAGTGGGTCCTCAAGAGGTATACACATATTGCTGGAGCTGTCATTAGGATTTCAGGAAAGACTTTAAATCTTTCTGTGGCAAATATTTCCAATCATTTGTAAATTTAATTATCAAGTTAGCAAGCACCCAGATGTTATTAACATGTTTGCAAACATGATTATGCACCAGAAACATCCTCTGTGCGTCTTCCCTCCCATCTCCTTTAACCTCCTCACAGTGCAAGGCTCATCTGGGCTCAAATTAAGAATCTGTATTGGAAGCTACAGATGCAATATCTGTATATCATATATGAGAAAAGACAAGGTTTGTTTTCAATTCCCCTTGCTGTTATTTTGTACCCTTGTAAATTATTGATGGCAGTACACTCTCTTAACTTATATTTCATGTAAATCTCAAATGGTATCATAAATAGTGTATGCACAGGCATATATTCCTGTATTAACCCAAAAAAGGATGCTGCTACTAAAATTCAATTTAATGAATTTCTAAAGCTCCCTGTTAATTCTATTTCATGGTAGCTTTGCATTTTATGGAATTTTAAAGCACAAGTTGTAATTGCTCATATCAGAAATTAATATAAGTAAACTGGAAAGCTCAGTGCTGCTCTTTCATGATAATTGATTCATATGTAGATTGTATCATCTACATCTTGTGTGTTTCCCTGGAATACCCTTACTGACACATTCATAATAATTAATTTAAAATATTGGGTTTATACTCTAATCATTTATTATATAATAGCTATTAATAACATAATCCTTAACCTGCTTTATTACTTACATGGTTCTCTAAAGATGAAAATGCCCCTAGGATTATGTCACATAACTTAATCAACTTTATTGTATTTAATAATTTTTAGTCCCAAGCAGAGGAGACCAGATTTATTCTTCTCTTCAGGTAGCTTCCTGAAGACCCCATCTGGACCCAGCTTGCTCCTGGGGAACACTGATGGACCTCCCTGGACACTCTTGGAGGTGAAGATGCAGGCATTGTTCACTGGTATACTCGCTGTGAAGAGTGGCTTGGACAAGAAGCAGCCCCAAGGGGACAGGGCTGTTTGTTTTGTCTCTGGTTCCTAAACATTTTGAAAGGAATTGAAGAGATAGATCCTTTAATTATTTCCCCCCAAAGCCTTGGAATTACTGCTGCTAAGAGTAAAGAAGGGGAAGGTGACAAGAGCCATCTCCAGTTGTGTGTGTCTGTAGGAAGGGATTTTGAGGTGATTGCCTGGGGTGAGGTGGGTGTGTGACATAATGTACTGCTGAGGACACTAGGAACTCATGTATACACCTGTCTCTCCAAGAGACCTGAATAAAGTCATTTAGGCCTCCTCTCTTGCCTCAAAAGCAAAGAAAATATTTTGCTCCACCACTGAATAATATTGCTCTTCAATTCAATGTAGTTCATTTCATTTTAATTTGGCAAATATCTATTAGCAGATAAAGTTTAGAAAGATCCCATCAAAGTAAAACAAAACAAAATAGAACCTATGTTTTCATGAAACAAAAGTCCTTAAAGTCACAGTGAAAAACACAACCTCAAAAACTTTGTAGAGAATTTCTACACATGAAATTGCCTGTAGGTTTTACCTTTTCCAGAAGATCATCTTGTATCCTGTTGAGGCTGACCCCTCCCCACTTAGGAAATAAACAAACTCCCCTTCCTTGCTTTCATTGACCACAGCTAGCAAGTGAGGGCTTCTGATCTTGCTTCATTGCCACAGCCCAGCTTGAGTTCTGCAGCCCTGATGCTTGCTTTTCTTGGCTGGGCATTAGATATCACTTTTGAAAGTCTGGTTTCTGGGACTTTTATATTGTCAAATAGTTCAAAATGGCCGGGTGGCAGATGACTTCTATAAGAATGCAGAGTACTACAAGGTCATGAGACAGCTGCCCTTCGGGAACGTCCTAGAAACTTGTGACAACCCAGGGCAGCTAACCCAAGGAATGTGTTAAGCTCAAGAGAGCAACAGTTCCTCATTGATAAAATGGGGGTAATAATTCACAGTGTCTCACGGAGCTGGTGCAGAGTACATGCACCGATTCACATAGAGTGGGGCCTGGATGCTGGGCATGCGTGCCTCTCACATGCAGGAGGACCTTCCAGACCCTCAGGTTACGTGCCCTCAGCCCACCACACACAGACTGATACCCAGATCACATCTACAAAATAATGAGAGACGCTGCTGGTGACAGGTTTAGTCCTTCTGAATTGCTACAGAGTAATTTATATTAAAAATTCACTATGAATTCCCAGCTAGGATATCATATTTGATAGTTTCTACCTGTCATATTTCTTCCTGGTTCATTGATGCTCTAACATCAGTGGTACCTGAGATGTTTTGGCCCACTCAGACTGACTTTTAGCCATTTGATTAATCCATTTGATTAATTAAATTAATTTTATTAATTTTGATTAATTTAATTAACTGATTTGATTGCTATAACAAAATGTCAAAGATGGAGTAATTTATAAAGAAAAGAAATTTATTTTTCACAGTTCTGGAGGTAGGAAGTCCCAGGTCAGGGGTGACACAGGGAGGGACTCCTTGACACCTCACCCGGGTGTGGAGGGGAAGGGCATGGGGCCAAGCACAGAGAGAGCAGGAGGGGCTGAGAACACTTCCACAACAGACCTGGTCTCCTGGTGAGAAGCCCACTTCTCTGATAACACAAATCTCTTCATGACAGCAGAGTCCTCACGGCCTCATCCCCTTTAATAGTCGTGCCTCTCAACACTGTCATGCTGGGGATTAAGTTCCGATACATGGTCATTGGGGATGCATGTGAGCCACAGCAGCTACCTGTGGATCGACAGGAGTTATTCAAGAATTGTGCTCACTTGCATAAGCCCTAGGGATAGACACACGAGTAGGAAGTATTTCTGGCTCTCCTCTCGTCACCCTGTGCCCTTACTGAAAACCCAAGGATATGTTCCGGAATTCTTTGAGGTTACAGATATGTGGATCTTGTGGCTTTCAGGTCCTCCCTGGCCCTTTTAAGCTTTTTCATCGATGTTTCCCCCTGTTCTGTATTCCACATAGTTCATTCTCTCTCCACCTCGCTAGCCAAGATTGCTCCAGACAGGACACACAAGTTATTTAGAGAAGTTCTAAGTCCTACCAGCACTAGGGCTCATGTCACTACTGAGTCCTTACTAAAAAAAAAAAAGCTTTAGGAAATGCGTTCTGCTCCAAAATGAGTTGAGATCAACTACACAAAGAGATCAAGGATCATTAGACACAAAAATGGTCCTGAGAGAAGCAGTGATGCCCTATGTCTCTGTACGTTTCTTGCTTTGTTAGATATACTACCTGGATGAATGATGTGTAATTGGGAGGATCCTTCAATTTATGTTTCAGTAACAAATAATCCTGACTTCCAGTGATTTACATGGCACAATTTACTTCTTGCTCATGCTACATGTCAACTGTGGGGAAACTGCCACAACTGGGAACTCAGCAGCTCTTACGAGAGAGATTAAATATAGACTATGGTGGACCACAGCTGTGATTTCTATCTGAAAATGACACATACCATTTTTGCTCCTATTTTATTTGCCAGAGCTAGTCAAAAGGCTGCATCTGACATCAAAGGGGTGGGAAGTGTAAAGCTTCACTAGGGACGGGTAGTAATATTTTGGAAATTAACATTGATTGATCAGTACTTACTTCTTTGCTTTAGGTTTTTCTTTGAGGAGCCTACTTTAATCAGGTGCCCCATTTTCATGTACTGTGTCCCCAAATACAAGTTTTAATGCATTATAGCCCTCAAAACCCTCAAATACCAAGCTATGGCAAGGTTTTATTTCTTTTCTGGTTGGGCATGAGCCACTAGGCTACACCAGATTCACAACTCAGGATCCCAGTGTTTCCAGGGTGCTCCTGAGCATGAGGACATCTATGTCTTCCCAGCTTGAGGATGGCTGTTTCTTTTTTCTGATAAACAGTAGTTTACTCTTCCCCAGAGCTGAGCCTCTCACACCAGCATACCTCAGGGAAGAGTTGGGTGAAAACATTTCCTGATTTACCTTAGCTGATTTCCTGTCCCTCAGTCCCTTTCCCATGCCCAGCAGTTATCCCTGGCTGCATTTCCTGGTCCCTTCTGTTGTCGCCATGTCACACAACTCTTGTTAATCCCACTAGGTAGAAATCAGTTCTATTAATTTCATGGACGGTTGCCATCTTTCCCTTCTGTTTCTTACTGAATCTGTTACTTTTATTCCTTCCTTTTCTTTGATGTATATACCAGAAAGTCATTTGCAGTTATTTATCATTGCTGATTCTCCTGCTGGTCTTGGGTTATTACAATTGTTTTAGTTCTCTGTCAGAAGTGCATCAGAGGTGTCCCAATGCTCTTGGGATAAAATCAAAAGTCTTCATCACGGCTCACAGAATCCTGCAAGATCTGGCTCCTGTTTCCCTGTCTGACTGAGTCTCATGCTATCCCTACCTGTGTTCATTCTGTGGGCTTTCTCTCTGTGCCTTGGACAGGCTGTGCTCTTTATGCTTCTTGCCCTTTTCCTTACTGCCCTGTCTGCTCCTAGGTCTTTGTGTGGTGACTGATTCTCCTCAGGGAGACCTCGCAGCCCTCCTAAAAAAGCCTCTTTCAGTTACAGTCTCTCACAGCAAGCAGGTCCATTCTTTATGACAATAATAACTATGTATAATTTCTTTACTTGTTTATAAGTGTGTTTATATCCTTCATCAGAATATTCTGTCAGGACTAGAGTTTTGCCTTCAGTATCTCTGTGGATGATGCCTGACACTAAGGTTTGGGAGAATGATTAATTACTGCAGCACTATTGCATTAAATCAAAATTTGTTTTCTTATAACCTTTATCTGGAAGACCCAGCTTGATCCTCTGGCATCTTATAGATTACATCTCATCTGCCTTCCACATTTTATGAAATATTATGTATTTTTTTGGTCTTTGTGTGCATTGTGCATTCTTTTCCATAAGCTTAACATCTTCAGTCCCTCAGCTGTTATTTCAGTAAAATGTGTTTACAACCTTTCAATGCCCTGTTGATTCTGTCTTAGAATTATATTACTACTTATTAAATTTTTCCCTTTTGAAATTTTCTAATTTTCTCTATCCCCACAGCTAGCCCACCCATTTCACCATCCTCAGGAGGACAAAAGAGCGTGTAGATGTTGAGAATTGGCTCCAGAAAAGTGGGATCAGGTCTCCCCAGACACACTCATTGGCTGTTTCCTGGGAATGGTCAGCCATGTTGCTCCTTAATCATGGGCCAATTTGCCATGTTCAACAGGCTAAGAGAGAAAAATGTAAGGAAAAACAGGAAGAAGAATGTCCCTTTCCTGCTCTAGGACTGACTTTGATGGCCCTCAACTCTGATCATCTCCTTTTGGCTTTCTCTCAATGGAGGCAGAATTTTCAATCTGCTTGTTCAGCAATAAGACATTATTCAGTTTGCGTTTACTGCAGGGTCAGTCACTGTACTTTACAAAGTCCAAGCCCAGGTTTTACCTTCTCTCTTGAAATTTTTTTTCTTCTGTTTATGTAGGTTATTCCTCTATATCTCCAAGACCTTTTTACTTTTCTCTCCTCTCTCTGGCTCTATGTGGCTGAGTTAGTTGATGCAGATATATTCTTGAGATGCAGAGGGATCTCAGTTTGTCTTAGGTGAAGGAAGAGGTACTCCCATGTGGATCCTAAACCTCTTATCCTTACTCAGAGCTCTGATTTCAGGGGAGGACATTTACATGACCAGTAGTATGCATGAACAAGGTCCAACCAACCATTCATTTGGAAAAATAAAACGTTATTGAACAAAAAACGCTCATTAATTCAATATGCTAAAATCGTTTTTTTGTTAATCTTGATTATTTTATCCAACATATTAACTAGTATTCTAGTTATATGTAATTAGCAGAGGATCAATATCTTTAACAAACCTTGTTCAACAGGGTAGAATTGAGTTTTCTGTTATGCCATTAGATTCATGAGTGTAGCAGCATTCCTCACGTACACAGTGAACACACACAGCGAAGCTGAGTGCTTCACTAATTCAGATCTGTCATGTAAAGAACATTCCTTATGTATATTTTTATCTTCAGCCTAGAGTGGAGTCTCCATGTTGAATGAGCCATTTATTGTGAATGTACTCATTTCAGTATTGATTCACCTTCTTATAAATCCATAATGTATAGATTGCATCAAATACGTTATGCAACAATCCCTCAGCCATTTGCAATCAATTGAGAGACTTTGAGTATATCCTTAAAGTCCTTTGTAGCAATCAGATCTATACCATCTTCTCTTGACTATTAGGTTCAAAAACTCTTGGGAAAACTTTAGGTTTAGGCTCAATGTGCACTATTTTATGGGTAACTTATTTTAATGATAATAATGATAACGATAATAGTCCTTTTTTGGTTCTATATTTTAATTTTTTTTTTTTTTTGAGACGGAACCTCAAGCTATCCCCCTGGGTAGAGTGCCATGGCATCACAGCTCAGAGCAACCTCCAACTCCTGGGCTCAAGTGAGTCTCCTGCCTCCGCCTCCCAAGTAGCTGGGACCACAGGCGCCCGC
>CAUYQV010136748.1:0-29596 GCA_963574575.1 Galagoides demidoff | reverse complement strand
ACAGAATGAGACTTTGTCTCTTAAAAAAAATGATTTTTTCTTCTGAGTAGATACCTAGTAATGGGATTGTGGGATCAAATGGTTGGGATCAACCATTTGATCCCACAAATAGCTCTTTGAGGATTCTTCATACTTCTTTCCCTAGAGGCTGTATTACTTTGCAATCCACCAGCGGTGAAGACACAAATTCTTAAGTATAAATGTACCATTGAAATATTTTCTGCAGTACTAAAGATCAAAGAAAGTGTCTCAGTGTTTATGGACGTATGCAAAGTCGTTTTTAAAAATCACTTAAAATTATTTATTTTTTATCAAATAATATCAGAGTGCACCTTAGCATTGAAATTTTGGTCCACTCCTTTTCACTATACCCAGCTATGGTTAAAAATTTTTTTCCATATTAAAAAACAATCCAAGAAACTAATTAAGTCATATACTAGCTGCTGAATTAAACTGAAGTATGATATGTGATAATTAGATTAATTCTTAATGTATAAGTAGAAGACATGCAAGGTTGTTATTTCAAAGGCATAATGTGAAGTGTTCACCATAATCTGGTTGAAAGTTGTAAATAGCACTATTCCGGGTCTCCTAGATGAAGTAATTCTAATTAACCTTATAAAAATGAGATTTCCACAATATGTGAAAAATCAAGGATATAAACAACCATTAAAGAAAGCCTAATCATATTATAACAATTATATTCAACTGACACAATAGTTACATGGCACTACGGTAGTTTAAATGTCACCGTAAATACTATGAAATGGAATTTTATTTGGTCTTATTATTTAAGATAATACTTTAAATTATTGTTTTAAACAGTCACCAAGGTGTTTTATTAACATAAGAATTTGAATGTGTACTCTGTAGATTTTTAATTTTTTAAAGACTATGATAGACATTAATCTAAATTATATTAGGATGTAAACAAATAAAGTAAATATTAGGACATATTTCTAGCAGACTTTTATAAAATATTAATACATCTTGGGGTTGGAGCAAGAACAGATAGAGAGAAAAAGAAAACGCAGTTCGATTTTGCTGGCAGAGTTATTTTCTCTTGATGCTGAATAACTAGCCATGCTAGTGATGAAGGCAAGTGTAGTAGTTTAAGATTTTGTCTCTGACAACAGGAAGAATTGGCTTCCTGTGTGACTTGGGCATGTTTCTGAACAGTAATCCCTCCTAGAGGGTCCTTTAAGCCTCAGATTCCTACTCTAAGCTCAAAGTATTTTTATTAGATTTAAATGTGCTTATGAACTTAGTTCTTGCCATTATAAAAATACTAAGTATTAAATAAGTGACAGCAATTGTTTTTATTATAATTATTGCTTCTCATCTTAAGTTTTATTCTCAATGACTACCTTTTGGGGTATAAGTTGTTACCGTATTTGTTTAGCAGCCCTCAGGTGATGTTTTGCTTAGCCTTGAATAACGTATGTTTAACACAGAGGTGTGCAGGAGTCAGTCTGGCCTGCTACCTCTCCTCCACATCTCAGAGTGTCCCTCTTTCTCTGCTTTGGTATCAAATATGGCTGAAATTGCCATGAACTAATAAAAATATGTTCATAAAATTGCCTGATTCCCCAAGTCACTTTTTAGTGTGAGAGACGAGAGTAAAGAGAAAGAAAATTGCTTTGATTTTTAAGAAATAAACTAGTCAAAGGGAAGATTGATAAATTCCATGGCAACTTGGAGAGTGTTTTTATTATATGTATTACAATAGTAGAAATGTATTTCTTTATTTATATGTACATATGTATATGTGTGTATTTGAATTTTATAGAATTATAATCATTCTATACCTATACGCTAACCACAATCAACTGAAGTTTCACCTTGACTAAATTGTTACCCCTTATTTGATAAGGTCTTTGTACTGATTAAAGCAGACTCCTGGTTCAATTTTTCTTCATATATATATACACATACACACACAAACATACATACATACATGTTCTGTTTTTGTCATATGTATTACAATAGTAGAAATGTATTTCTTTATATATATATATACACATTATATGTACATGTATTAAAGCAGATTCCTGGTTCAATTTTTATATATATACACATATATATGTTGTATTTTTATCATCTGTATTACAATAGTAGAAATGTATTTCTTTATATATATGTAAGTACATATAAATATATGTATAGTAGAAATATACATATAAATAAAAAATATGTATACTATTGTAATGCATATGACAAAAACACAACATATGTGTGTGTGTGTGTATATATATATATGTATATATATATATATATAAAGAAAAATTGAACCAGGAATCTGCTTAATAAGTACAAAGACCTTATCAAATAAGGGATAGCAATTTAGTCAAGATGAAACTTCAGTTGATTGTGGTTTGCGTATATGTATAGAATGATTAAAACTCTATATGGATATGTGATCTAAAAAGTAAGCTACCTGTAAGTTGAAGAAATAAGAGATAAAATCAGTAGTCTACAAGTTAGACTTTTATAGCACAAAACAAAAAAAGTGTGGTTAGGTGGCGGCACCTGAGGCTCAGTGCCTTATCACAATTAGAAACAGGTTGATTAACTTTAAGAAGCTTTTTTTTTTGGCATAAATGTAAAGTTACTAGAAGAGATTACATCAGCTGACCACATTGCTTTAGAAGATTTTTCCTTGAGAACTATTAATAGAAACATTAGAGTAAGGAAACTGTCTTGGAAGCAGATGAAACTACCCTGTAAATGCTGGAAAAAGAATGCCTTTAACAACATTCACAGCCCAGAATAAGAAATAAGAAGGAGAAGTAAAGGTAGGATTTCAGGTAGCCTTGGGCAGATTGGTGTGTATTTGATGTCAATATAGCAAGTTTTAAGATTAAGTTATATTTATTCTACTATAAAATCTCCAAGACATTGAAGTGAAAAACAGTATTTGACTTTATGTAGTCAATCAAATAAATATTCAGGAACAGGGCAAGACTAACCACACTATTTTATTCTTTTTATTTTTTATTTTATTTTTTTTAGAGACAGTCTCACTTTGTGGCCCTCGGTACAGTGCTGTGACATCACAGCTCACAGCAACCTCCAGCTCTTGGGCTTAGGCAATCCTCTTGCCTCAGCCTCCTGAGTACCTGGGGACTAGAGGCGCCCAGCACAATGCCCGGCTATTTTGTTGTAGTTGTTGTTGTTGCAGTTTGGCCAGGGCCAGGTTCGAACCTGCAATCCTCGGTATATGGGGCTGGTGCCCTACTCACTGAGCCTCAGGTGCCGCCACCTAACCACACTTTTTTTGTTTTGTGCTATAAAGTTTGGCGCTATAGTGGCATTTATAAATTTGCAATGTTTAAATGTCTCAGCCTATGGCTTTTGTAACCAAAGGATCTGTTGTATTTACCTTCAAATACATTTGCCATGTTGATTTTCAAAAGTCTATATGTACCTTAATATGGTAGATAGATAACAGTTAACTGATCATTTTTAAGCCATACATATATTTAATGAAAGCTTTTGGTTATTCCTCTTTAAATTGGGTATGCTAAGTGTAGCTCTCTTAAGTAGATGCCCAATAATTTCAGATCTAGTTGGAATTTCTCTTAGAAATTGCTCTCACTGATTACATGATCTAAGTCAGTGGCAAACAGGTAAAAATTATTTTGAGGAACACACGTTCAGTGTACCTCATATTTATTTCCTAACAGCAGTACAGAGAGTTATTCAAAGTGGACACCATTTCATCCCTGACCTTTACTCAAAATGTTATTAATTACTAGAATATAATGGCACCGAAAGGATCATCCAACATCAAGGTTGACAGCTGTAGGATATGAGATCTACAAAGTCAATTGCATAATGTACATTTACTCAATCATATTCATTGCTAATGTTTTATTTGAATAAAAAGCAATCATATGAAGTGGAATATACATCTTGAGAATCCTGAGTAAATGTTTGTGGGCATATTTTCAAAAAGTTTCATTTTCCAAAAAGATGCATTTTATCATATGTTACAATGATGAATTTGGTTTTTTGCTTCAGTGTGATTGTCCATAGTGTCTATGAGTAGTGAATACGTTAACAGGCTTTTATTCAGATTCTTCTAAATGGCACAAGTGACCTAGTAATAAAAATATTTTTGATTGAAAATTTGTCTCCATAGTAACATATTAGGGTTATGTTCTTTATGATGATGTAGAATACAAAAATGAATAGTTAAGACTACTTAAAATATAATAATTAAAAAGAAATAGGGGATAATTGAAACATGCTAAGAGAAGATCAAATACAAATAATCAACACATTGAATCCTATAATGGCATTAATGTATTTATGATCTATGTATGAAAGACTTAATAAAAAAAAAGAAAAAAAGATTAATCTCTGGAAGACTGACTCTAAAAGCTTCTCTGAGGCTCGATTGCATGATGAGACCTTATCTCAGAAACTTGCTGAGAATTGCTGAAATGGAAGCATGGCTGTACTACCTCGGCAGTCATCACTGGGTTTGTTTTTGCTGCTCTATCCTCTCTGATTCTGTTTGTTGGGATAGATAGTCAGAATGGCTTCAGATGAAGCCAGCTAACAGATTTGTTTCGTGTGTGTGTCTAACATCATTAGAAAAGCATTAATTTCACCTGATGACTAGACAGGACATTGAGGTTAAAACCATACTGAGCTTCCAAAAGAATTATTTGCCTCTGGAAAATCACCTAAATCATCACTTTAGTGTATGTATGAATGTGCTTTGATAGCTTTTAAGATGTTGCTTCTGTGTATTGAATGCTTGTGGGAAAAATGTTTCCCTTTTAAGTATTTCAAAATGATGTCATTTAGACTATTCTTTATCTTTCAATCTATGACTTGTATGGGAGCATCATGAGCTTTATTCTACTTACTGCTGCAACACCAGGATCTGGAACAGTGCCTGAGGCATAGGAGGCATCTCATTGGATGACAGCTGATTGGGAGCTATGTTGATCATTACAGACATAGAGCTTTAATACACTAGCTCCTGGCCAAACTAACCAAGTGCCCATGAAAATTTTAGATGAGAGTTTGCAAATTCTCTTAAAGTAACATCAAGAATTAGACTTTGCGTTCTACACTCATCATTCTTCTAAAGTAGCTCTTACCATGGTGACAAATTAATGCCCAAATACACTGTGGCATAGCTTTTGTCCTCATTATAATTGATCTTATTTCACCCATCACTCTCCATCCTAAAACCCTCTTCATCAGTGGTTTTTTTTTTTTTTTCATTCTATCTTGGTTCTCTCTTCCCCCCCTTAGTCCCCATTTTACTGACTTGGGATCCTCTATGTCCTTGTACTTTCCAAAGACTAATTGTTTTCTTTATTTTTCCTCTTGTATTACAAATAAACTTTATCTAAAACATGCTAAATCTCACATTTCACCTGCCATATTTTAGGATTCTGTGAAGGATTTTTTTAATCTATATTTTAAGTCATCTTCTTTTTTGTAAGATGCAGACCCATACTTTTATTCCATCCTAATGTTCTGTAGGTACTTCAACCTTGACAAATTCAAAATAAACTCATTCTCTTCTTCTCCAACCATGTTCTCCCTCCTTTATTTTTTATTTTAGTTGTTTGTAAATAAGTTGAGTTTTGAGCAAAACTATTTCTATGGGTTAGTCCTGATGGCTGGCAGAAAGGCGGTAAGCTGATGTTTGTAGTGGAGCCAAGAACATGAAATCTTCACTAGTGATTACAAATTAACTTTTTTTCAATTTCTAAATTGGAAACACTTTGGATTTTTTAGACACTGATAGGGAAACATCTAGGGTAAGATGACAGTGACACTGATCACACAACCTCCTTTCTTCTGAACACAAACACAGTGACAGAGAAGAAATAATATAATAGTAAATTATCCATCAGTAGCATTCAAACAACAGAAACAGCAAATGGGAGGAGTAATCTATATCAATATGGTTGCCTCAATTGCCATAGTTGGGGAAGCAGAGACTGGACAATGAGCACCTGCAGTTAAATACTTCCACCCAGAAGTGGCACACATAATTTCTGCTAAACTTTTATTGGTCAGATCAATGCAATGAAATAAATGGGGAAATGCAATCTACACATGTGCTCAGAAGTAGGGCTGGGGCTCCATAAATGACATATTCCCCTCAAAGCTGGAAGTTCTCTGTTGAAATATATGACATTTGCCTACCGTTGTGGGCCCTTTTTGTGAAAGAAAAACGAGGGAATGTTCTGAAAAGAAATTAGTATACAGGATGGGGAAACAGCCTATGAGAATTTGTTCAAGCACAGTATTAAGTAGCAAGAATGACAGGTACATGAAACTGGTCTTGAGGAGAGTTATTTTACTTGTTTTAACTGTTGTAACTGTTGCCTCTTCCAAACTTTCCAGATTAGATTATCAAAGGTAATAAATCTACCCAGATTTGGGGAAATCTGATAACTTACACGAAAAGTATGCATTCTTTGAAAACCACAACAAACCCTGAAGGAAATAAGAAATTTTCCCTATACCTATTGAAATCTATTTATCTATCTATTTATACACATGTATGTATGTATGTGTACACCTCTCTCTCAATATATGTATGTGTATATATATGTATATAGATATACTCTATATAAGTATGTATATATATATCCTCTAAAAACTCTAACACTAGTTGATGGCAACAGCTATCCAACAATTTAAGGAAAATTCTATCCAACAATTCCACCCAACATTTAAGGAAAAAGGAAAAAACAATACCAATTTTACACATATTCTTGAAGAAAATAGAGATGAAGAAAACACCATGCAGATTGTTTTATGAAGCAAGCAGAGCATAAAATCTTAATGAAGCCATTGAATATAAATAAACAGATTTATAGAGCAATATCCTTTATAAACATGGGTCCAACATACTTAACAAAATATTAGCAAATCAAATCAAAGTAAGAAAGGTCATATATCATTGTCAAATAGAATTTATCATAGAAATTTAAGGTCTAACACATAAAAATCATGTTAATGGAAGAAAGAAAAGTAGTATGGTTATTTCAGAGGATGCAGAAAAGCATTTCACAAAAATCTGTACATATTTATTAAGAAAAAATAATTTATAAACAACAACTAGGAATAGAAGAAAACTTTCTCAACCCGGTAAAGCATACCTAACAAAAAGAAAATCTATGCCTGAGCAAGAGCAAGACTCTGTCTCTACCAAAAGTAGAAAAATTATCTAGGTATTGTGACACATATCTGTAGTCCAGCTACTTTGGTGGCTTAGTCAGGAGGAGCACCTGAACCCAGGAGTCTGAGGCTGCTGTGAGCTGGGCTAATGTTCCGACACTCTAGCCTGGGCAACAGATTGAGACTCTGTCACAAAATAAAAACAATCTATGGCTGCCACCATAGTTAATGAGGCAAAGTTAGGGATATGCCAAGCATAGAAAATAAGTAAGTATATTTGTTTCTATTTTCAGGGTGACATTATTGTTTATATAGAAAATCAATTATATTGTGTATTTCTATACATCAGCAGCAAACACTTGAAAATGAAACAAAATCATTCATAGTAATGTAAAACATGCACAATAAGTCTAACAAAGTATAATTAAGACCTTCTATACTAAAAACTACAAAATCAATGCCTGTTGCTCGGCGGTTAGGGTGCTGGCTACATACACTGGGGCTGGCGAGTTCAAACCCGTCTGGGTCCTGCTAAACAACAATGACAACTACAACAACAACAACAGCACATAAATAGCCAGACACTGTGGTGAGCACCTGTAGTCCCAGCTACTCAAGAGGATGAGGCAAGAGAATCACTTAAGCCCAAGAGTTTGAGGTTACTATGAGCTTTAATGCCACTGGACTATTCTGAGGGTGGCATAGTGAGACTCTGTCTCAAAAAATAAATATATATTAATTTTCCAGGCACAAGATTTATTTTAATATTTTAGTTAAATTGTAAGTATTACTAAAAAGGTAGAACAATTTTTTTTTATTGAATGGTAACTATGTAAATTAATATTACAGCTCAAAATGACAAATCAATAGACTGTAAAAATTTAAATCATTCTGAGATTTGACCATAGTTTAACTCATATCTTATAAATTCTTAATTAAGTAAAGTCATGGTTATTTTATAAAATGCCTATATATTACAATACGGTTCAAGCTCCCTGGACCAATAAATACAGAGAAATAGTGAAAAAAAAATATATATATATACACACACACATATATTTTAACTATTTTGAGATTTAAAAACAAAACAAATAAATGAAGATATGTGCTGTGCACCTGGATTGGCAGATTAATGTTGTTAAGGTATAATTTATGTATTTATATTTCAGATTAATATAAGGGTCCAGATGATTAGGTTACATTGTTTGCGTTTGTTAGGTAGAGTCCAAGCCGTAGTTGTGCCCTTCACCCAGGAGGGGTGCCATATACCCTTACATTGTGCCTGTTGGGTGAGAGCATGCCAATTCCCCTCCCTCCTCCCATCTCATGCCTTCTCCCCACTTGAGTTTAATTGTGTTTTTCTCTTGTGTTGCTGTTTATTTGTTCATCTACTGGTTTCATATTCGTATTAAGTACTTTGGATTCTTGCGTTTCCATTCTCATGATTCTTTATTAAGTAGAATGTTCTCCAACTCCATCCATGTTAATACTAAAGCTATAAAGTCTCCATCTTTTGTGACTAAATAGCATTTTATAAACAGTTAATTTAATTAATTAATTTTTTAATTAATTAATGTATTTATTTTTGAGACAGAGTCTCAAGCTGTTGCCCTGGGTAGAGTGCCTTGGCATTATAGCTCACAGCAACCCCCAACTCTTGGGCTCAAGTGACCCTTTTGTCTCATTTTTTTTTTATTATTTTAATAGAGATGGGGAGTCTTACTTTTGTTCAGGCTGGTCTTGAACTCATGAGCTCTAGAAATCCACCTGCCTTGACCTCCCAGACTGCTAGAACTATAGGCGTGAGCCACAGTGCCCAGCCTATATCACAGTTTATTTATCCATTCATGTGTAGATGGGCAATTGGGTTGATTCTACATCTTGGCGATTGTGAATTGAGCTACAATGGATAAACATTCCAGTGCTTATGTCTTTATAATAAAATGATTTATTTCTTTTGTGTAGATACCTAACAATGGGTGTAGCAGACTGTATAGCCTATGGCTAGGAGGAGTGAGAGTTATAAGAAATACCTGTGTAGCTCAATAATGGAACACCTTGGTGAAAAGGGCATGGAGAAGGATTTAGCTCTCCTAACAAGCATGAGAGCTCACAAGATGAGAGCATTGGTGAATTGGCAGTCTCTACACCAGTGGTGTTGAGAGGCATGAGATCAGCCTTATATAAGGCTGGAGGAGAAAGCAATCAGGAGTGTGCTCATTCTATCACAAACCATCTTACTCTGACTCTGTCTCCTCACCTGCTTGCAGAACACGAGGACAGTGTGTCTCTGCTGAAGATTGCCAAGCTTTAGTAAAGACTAAGATCTATCTATTCTAAGACTGCTTTACTCTTTCAAAGATTCTCTCTCTCTCTCTCTTTCCTGCTAAAATAGCCCTCAGGCACCTAAGAGAAATTGTTCCTGAGCAAGGTAGCTTAGCGGTCTGTGTCCAGAACATAGTTAAGCTGGGCCCGAGACCTGGCCAGTCCCCGGCCTTGACAAGTGGTGTCAGGAGTGGGATGTGACAAATGGGATTGTGGGATCAAATGGAAGGTCTACTTTTAGATTATTGAGAATTCTCCATACTTCTTTCCAAAGAGACTGCATTAGTTCACAGTGCCACCAACACTGTAAAAATGTTCTCTTTTCTCCACACACTTACCAGCATCTTCAGCTTTGGGACATTGTGATGTTGGCCTCCAAATAAGCTCTCAAGATGTAATATATTTAAAAGTGTTAGATGTGAGTCAATGTTAATTTCCTGGTTTTAATAATTATGCTATAGTGATGCAAGACATTCACATTAGGAAAATCTGTATAAAAAATATGTGGGAGCTATGTCATTTTTTTGTAAATGTTATATAAATTTAAAGTATTTCATAATAAAAAGTTTTTAAAATTTCAATTATTTTCAAATTGACTGAGAGATTCAATGCAGAGCAATTATAATGCCATAGAAATCTTTGTAGGAACTAAACTGATTATAAAAATGTATATAAAATTTGAAGCAAATAAAATATCTAAAGCAATTTTAAAAAGAGAAGCAGAGTTAGAGGATTTATACCACCTGATTCCCAGTCCCAGTCTACAGCTACAGTAATCAAGGCAGTGTGGTACTGCCATAAGGATAGACAAATAGACAAATGGAACAGAAGAGAGAGCCCAGAAATAAATCCACATTTATCCACATTTACACAGTTATTTGCTTTTTGACAAAAGCACCAAAGCAATCCAAAATGAAAAAAAAAAGTATTTTTAGCAAATGGTGTTAAAATAACTGGTTACTGATATATAAAAAAAAACCCCTCAAGCGCTACCTTATACTATACACAAAAATACATTGTAGATGGAACACAGATCTAAACATAAAATCTAAAACCATAAAGCTTTTAAAGGAAAACGTAACAGTAGGTCTTCATGACTTGGTGAGGGGCAAGCCAAAGATGTATTAGCAAAACTTAATCATCATAAAACAGTTTACAATTTACACTTCATCAAACTTAAACACCTTCCTGTTCATTAAAAGACACCACCAACCATCAATAAAACTAATAGTTGGCAGGGTGTGGTAATTCACACCTGCAGTCCTAGCACTCTAGGAGGCTGAGGTGGGAAGATTGCTTGAGCTTAGGAGTTTGAGACCAGCCTGAGACTCTATCTCTACTAAAAAAAAAAAAAAAAAAGACAGGAAAACCAGCCAGACATTGCAGCAGGCACTTGCAGTCCCAACTATTCTGGAGGCTATGGCAAAAGAATTGCGTGAGCCCAGAAATTTGTGGTTGCTGTGAGCTATGATGCCAGCGCACTCTACCCAAGGTGACACAGTGAGACTCTGTCTAAAAACAAAATAATACAACCTCCCCAAATTAATAGTGAATCCACTGAGTATGAGGAAATGTGCATAAAATATATATGTAGTATCTGATAAAGGAATAATATTTAGGAAAACTAAAGAATTTCTACAAAACAAAAATAGACATTAAATAATAAAACAGCAAAGATGTTTAAACCTGTATTCATATGTCCAATAAGCCCTTGAAAAAAATGCTACATATCACTAATCACCAGGGAATTGCACTCAAACCACAATGAAATACCAAGACACATCCACTGGAATGGCTTTAACCAAATAGACTGACAGCCCTAAATATGGCAAGGATGTAGAGCAACTGAAGCTCTCACACATTATGGGTATCCACGCCACCAAATATTTTGCAAAAATAAATCTGGCATTTTCTTACAAAACTAAGTATACATATACTCTATGAGCAGCAATTTGACCCCCAAGCGTTTATGCTGGAGAAATTAAAATAGTAACTAAAAAAAAAAAAGAAACTTATAAAGAATATTCATAGCAGTTTTCTTCATAATAGGGAGAAACAGGAATAGCTCATATGTACCTCAGTAGAAGATCTGGTAAACCAACTGTGGTATACTCACACAGCGAAATACTGCTCAGCAGCAAAAAAGAGCAAAGTAATGCCAAGTACAACAACACACATGTATCTCAAAAATTTTATGCTGAGTGAAGAAAAACTTACATAAATGAGGACATATTATATGATTCTAACTACCTAAAATTCTAAAACTGGACATAATACCCTAGGGAGAAAAAAATTATAATGAATTACTATGACATGACTTCATTACAATAAGTACCATGATGGTAGTTTCTACAAGGAGTTAAGGGCAGAGACTTACAAATATCGAAGCCATCTTTTTTTTTTTTTCTCAGCGAAGCCATCTTAATTCTATGTTAGTGAAATATTTAGAAGAGACTAAATTTCCATTGCAATTTAATTTGAAATGCATCAAAATAAGATAGATTACTAGATAGAGAAATTAACAGGAAGATGAAGATATGATAAAGCAAGTGTAGTAATCTGTCATTAATTACTTCTAGTAGTTGAGTATAGAGGTATTAACTCTAAAATTCTTTCAACTTTTCTTAATGTTTGAAAGTCTTCTTTAACTTTGGGGGGCTTTCAGGGAGAAAATCTCTCTCCTTTTTATCTGGCAGAAGTCATCAGGTAGGCCAAGATGGGTGCCTGCAAGGACATCCAGGAGCTATGGAGGAATGAACAGTCTGATATAACGTGCTCTCTTCTGAGGATTCACTGCTGGCCATATCACCAGCTCTCTGCACTCCCCAGGGCTCCTTACTCCACCTGGCTACATAAAGCTCCCAGACTAGGATAGCAGGTCAAGCAAGGCTATGTCATATACAGGATTGATGTGCTCTATAGTGGCCACCAACGTCCAGTGCCTAAGGGTGAAACCTATGCAAGGCTGTCCATCATGGTGTGAGGCAACTGAAGTTTGTTTGAAGCCTTCAGTCTATTGCCAAAGAGTGAGCTGGGCACCACCGTGTACTGTAAGAGTCCTGAATCTGTACTGGGTTAGTGAAGATTCAGAGGACAGATTTTTTTTGAGGTTATCCTCCCTGATCCATTCCATAAAGCTATCAGAAAAACTCCTGACATCCAGTGGATCACCGAACCAGTCCACAAGCACAGGGAAATGCACCCGTTGACATCAGCAGGCCACCAAGAGCTATGGCCTTGGAAAGGGCCATAAGTCCCTCCACACCATTGGCGGTTCCTGCTGCGCAGCGTGGAGAAGGCATTGTACTCTCCAGCTCCACCAGGACCATCGATATAAGTAATTCTTGTAAGATTCATACCTAATAAACTATTTAGGATGATCAAAATTCCTGAGTTGACAGATGCTTGGGTTGTTTCTATATCCTGGCAATTGTGCAGGAAGAGGGTTTGGTAAGCTCTCACCTAACAGGCATGACAGGGGTATTTGGCACACCTCCTCAGGGAAGGACTTAACGACAACTTGGACTTTATCTAACAAACATAACTCAGGTAAACTCATTGTGCACTTATATTAATCTGAAAATTCAAAAAAGTAAACTGTTCCACTAATTATCAGTATAAACATATAAAATGTTTCTTTAAGGAAAACAAAACAAACCAACCCAAAAACAACACGACAAAATTGGGGGGTTTTAAAAGAATCAACTATCTGCAGTTTGCTAGTAACTGATGACTAAAAAAAAATCTCACCCCAATACTGCAAGTTAGTGTTCTTTTCAAAAACAATCTGATTGAGAGGGGGAGCAGGTGAAGCAGGGACAGACTCAGAAAAGCTACTGAAGTGCCCACCAATGAACAGGGAGCATCATTGTTCAGACAAGGAGTATCGAGAGGCACTTCAAAGTGGGGTACCGGCAAATACCTCCCCCAGCCTCTCCTCTCCCCCTGCCTCCTCTTCCTGAACTTTCTATTTGTATCAATAAGTGTTTAGGCCCAAATGAGCATTCAGGACAGGAATGTTAATTTGTTTCTGAGAACAACAGCATTTGACAAATTAAAAAATAAAAAAGGAACATGGGACATGATGTGCCTTCATTAAAAATACTGTGATGCACCAAAATCTCAGACTATAAAAGCAAACTAAATACATGAAACTACATCAAGCCAAAAGCCTTCTGCAGAGCAAAGGAAATAACCAATATAATGAGACAGCACATATGTGGTTCACTATGAAAGTTCTGAGATACGCAGATATCAAGAAAGATAAAATCCGTGCAGTTGGAAACAAATGAAGCCTCCCAGCAACACTGGTAAGGTGAGCAAGTTGAAACTTGCATAGGTGACTCATGACACTGTCCACTGTGTGTCTTGGAAGTGAAATGATGGATATAATCACAGTCTATCTCAAAAGTTTGTAATGACCTGCATAGACACAATGAGATATTATATAGCCACGAAAAAAGAAGGAAAACCTGTCATTTGCAACAACATGGATGGAACTGGAGACCATTAAGTTACACGAAATAAGCCAGGCACAGAAAGATAAATCTCACACGTCTTCACTCATATGTGTGGGATAAATATTAAAAAAAACAATGAATCTTATGGAAATAGATAGTAAACTGACGCTTATTAGAGGCTGGGAAGGGTATCAGAGAGGGGGCATACAGTGGGGATGATTAACAGGTGCAAAAATAGAATTAGGTAATTATAATAGAATGAACATTTGATGGAACAACAAAGTGATTATAATTAACAGTAAGTTAGGGTATACTTTAAAATAACTAAAACAGTGGAAATGGGACATTCCTAACACAAAGAAATGACAAATGTCTAAAGTGATAAATATCCCAATTACCCAGATTTGATTAATTCACATTGTATGCCTGTACCAAGACATCATATGTGCCCTATAAAGATATGGAGCTATTATGTACTCCCAATAGTTAATTTTTTTTCAAATTAAAAATGAAATGGAAGCCTAGAGATAGAGTAAAATTTATAAGCCATATATATGATAAGAGGTTATTTTCCAAAATTTCTTTTAAAAACTCAAAGAACCCGGTAAAAAAACCCCAAAAACCAAAAAACATATAATCCAGTTAAAAAAATGGGCAAAGGACCTGAATAGATGTTTTTTCAAAGAAGACATAAGAGTAGGTTGCAGGTACTTGAAAATTTACTCAACATCTTTAAACTTCAGGAAAATGCAAATCAAAAACACTACAAGTTACCACCTCACATCCATTGGGATGGCTACTACTGAAAAGTCAAAATGTAACAAGCCTTGATGAAAGTGTGGAGCAAAGGGAACCCCTGTACACTATTGGTGGGAATGCAGATTGCTGAAGCCAGTATGAAAATAATATGGAGGTTTTTAAATAAATTAAAAATAAAATTACTATATGATTCAGCAATCTCTCTGTGTGCAAATACCCATAGGAAATTAAATCACCACCTCATGAAGATTTCTGCACTTCTGCGCTCACTGTAGTGTCATTCACAATAAGACGGAAGCCACTAAAGTGTTTACAGACAGATACGGGAACTGTGTAGTGTGTGTGTACTATTTGGCTTTTATCAATCAGGAGATTCTGTCTTTTGCCACAAGATGGAAAGTGGAAGACATTGTGCTAAGTAAATAAGCCAGACATAGAAAGAAAAATACTGTATGATTTCACCAACATGTGGAGTCTATTAAAACAGCCAACATACAGAGGTATAGAATAAAACAGCGGTCACTGGGGAAGAAGGAGGGGGGACAAAATGAGGACACGGAGCTTCTGGATAGCCGGGTACATGGAGGCCCCTGGAGGGTGGCACCCCCATGGAGGGCAGACAGGCTCCACATCCCTTCCCCCACACCTACCCTACATATCTCGTCTTCTGTATCCTTTGAAATACCGTTTTTAATAAACCAGTTGAAAAAAATTGAGAGATTTAGGTCAGAGGATAGAAAGTAGCAGATCCGCAGGATGAAATCTAGAGATTTCGTGTACAACTGAGGACTACCAGCAATAAAATTGTACTGTATTTGAGATTTTGGCAAGAGCTGCTAAAACGAGTAGATTTTAACAGCTCTTGCCACAAAAACAAAAACAAAAACGGGTAACTACGTGGATATGTTAATTTTCCTCACTATAGTAACCATTTTGCTATCTATATGTATCCCATCAGATTGGATTGTATACCTTAAATATATACAATAACATGTATTTTTAAAAAATACTATGATAAAGAAGTGGAATATGACGGTTCACCAGAATTAAAGGATCCAGAAGGAAAGGGAAAGGGGAGAAATGGGACTGTGGGAGCCAGCTGATCTCCCCTCCCAGCTTTTCTGTTTACCCAACTAACACAACCTAGTTTCATGAGTCATCTGCAAGATTTATTTTCAGGCTTATGTACATTTTTTTTTCTTTTTTGTTAATTCGTTCATGTATTTAATTTTACATTTTTAAAAGCTTTTTTAATAGATTTAGTTGAATTGTACAGTGTTGGAGTCTGGGCTTTGGGTGTACCCATCCCCTGAGTCCATTAATGTGAACCACTTATCATCCGTGCCGTCCCCGCGGTATTTAACACAACTCGAAGCCTATAGGTAAAAAAGACGTAGGTGAGAGTAGAGGAAGATTTTTTGAAATTTTGTTTCTACAATTTGTGGATCTACTCACTTTGCATCTGGTGACCTACTCACTTTATGGATCAGGCTTGGTTTCAGAGAGATGAGAGGAAATTTCAAATCTGTCATTGCTTTGTGTATCCCAAATAAAAATATATGTGGTAAGAGATCACTGCGATTGAACGAAAGATGCAAACATAGGTTATAGAGGAGGCCCCACAAGAGGTATCCTGGTAGGGCAGAGAACCAAGTTCTAGCACCAATCAGCTCTAAAGCTTCAGCAAATCATGAAATTCCTCACAGTCTGTGATGATATTTGAGGATTTGAACACTTTGGTGCATAGGAAATCTGAGGTTTATACCCTAAAGTGAGGGAGCCATAAGTGGGAATTTATTATTGGTAGAAGAATCTCCTACTGGAAATGCAAATTATTAAATAGAAGTAAATAATCAACCCTTTCTTTAGAAAAATGATACTAATATGATATTATAATGTGTTATGGAGTATTAGCCAATCAAGCAATGAAACTAATAGGAGTGGTGTGTATCATTTTCACTTCCCAAATTACTTCCGGCAAATAAAGTAGGTTTGTTTAGTCCCCTGGAAGCTAAACACCTGACTTAATTTACTGTTGAACACTCAGGCTTGATTTTAAGCCAACACATCATTTTATTCTCCTACTTTAAAAGCTTAACTCAAATATATCTAAAAGTGTACAAAAGTTTCAGTAGAAATTAATGCCTTAGCACTTGGGAGTAGAGTCGCTAAGTATTCCCCATGGCAACCATCTCATGTCCAAGTCCCTGAAAAGTGGTTGTTTGAGTCACGTCTGCTGAAATCTGTGATTCAGCCGCGGCTAAGAGAAGCTGAGTCGTCAACCAACATGCTTGCCCCCATCAAGCCTTTGAACCAGCAACTTGACTTTCACATAAATTTACTTAAGCAGTTAGACAAGTAATAACTAACCTGAGTGCTTTCTTTTAAAATTATCAGCAACCTAGTTTAGCAGTAATTTATGATACATTTCTAACTAATCATGACATAAACATGAAGAAAAGCAAATTTCTTAGACTTTCACCCTGTTGGAATGTCATTCGGTTTTCTACACTGTTGCAAACGCACTGTGTTCCATGAATTCATGGAACTTAATCTTTAGGGTGAAAAAACAAAACAAACCAAAACACTAGAGGAGGGTATGTGAATGGGATTATGGAACTTCTTTCTCCTCCAAAAAAGAATTCTTGCTGAAGCCTGGTCTAACCTGATGATTAATTTTACAGAACTATCCCTGACCAATGTCACTATAGCAATGAAAATAAACTATGAGACGAGGATTTGGCCAGAGGGGAAAAGGTCATTAAGAAATAAACGTAGGGACAAAATCACTCATTAAAGTGGCTAACCAGCGTTGTTTTATGAGAAGATGGATTAAAAAAATAATAAAAGGTTGCCATGTGTTTTAAAGGGATAAATTAAAATGTGACTCAGAGATTCCGGTTTCACTAAAATGCTGTGGAATATGACAGTTTAGCTCCATGGAAAAAGAGGTAGTTAGCGGACACTACTATAATATCTGACATATTCTAACATGAAATCTGACTTACCCACAAGCTGCAAAAAGTATAACATTAGCTTCAGAATTATGAACAAAAAAGAAAAGAGCATAATTATTTTCTTTGCCTCAAGCCTGGTCCAACATGAAGAAAATCCCACTCAAGATGTTTCTATCTAAATCCGAATGCAAAATTTTTTTTTTAGAAAATTGGAAATCATTTTTAGCAGCTTCTAGCATTTTGTTGAGCATCTAAAGGGACTGCTTGAAGAACGATTTGGTCCATTAGACACTAGTCAACACACACAAACACACACACACACATTGGATGCTTTCCTTAGCTACAAGAAAAAAGTAACTCTAAAGTTTATCCTTAAAAATAGTGTTATATCATTCTATGGGTATCCCTTCCTTCAAGATCGCTATGTGGATGAGTGGCTTGATGGGGACATACTACATTTTGAAGGTTGAATAGGTATGCTAGATGGTATTTTCCAAAGGGAAAATGCATCCATTTTTTAAGAAGAAAATTGGTTTCAAAATGTAAGTCAAATCCTTGTATCTCATTGTAGAGTCTTGGAAAACAACAATGGCTGCAAATTCAGCTGCTTTTTCCTAAAATGTAATAATCTGATATTTAGAAGTTTTGGATGGGGAAGGTAAGCATCTGAGGAATCTGGTATTTACAATATGGTCCAAATTAGCAAATCTAGCCAGCTTGGAAAAAAATCAATTTTTCACTCAAGTCTCATCATTTGCCTACCCTGAGACCAGCTTTGTGCTATCCTGTAGGAAGGTTTCTGACCCAGAAGTTTATGATAGAGAGCAGGATGGTCTGGGTCTGCGACTGCTGGTGGGCTATAACGTGGAGTATAAAGTGTGAGACAGCCAGAAGAAAGACTGAAATTGTTCTGGGTCTAAAGTAAGGAGGTTCCACGTGATGTGTTTTTTGGGAGAGTTTGGCGGAGAGAACAGTAAATGACCAGATCCAATTCCATTAGTAATAACACCGAGCTTAGGAAAGAATTCAGTCAATTAGCCCATTATATCTCACTGACTTCTTTTGAACTATTTTCCTTGTTTATTGTGTTATGGTTTGCTTTGAGTTATTTATCTTGCAAATTAATTGCATTTATTATTCCTCAGTTGTGTGGTGTGGTGAAAATGAGGCTGGATCTCAATCAGAAATCCTGGCTAAAGGCTTTTTGGTCACCAGTTGCTTGTCTGGGTTTATCTTGGGCACAACTCCTTATTCAAAGGCCTCTTCCAGCTCGCTACATTATTATTATGCTCTGTGCCAACCACAGTTGCCTAATATTAACTGATTGTGCCACTTTTGAATTACTGCTTGGGAAGCAAGACCTACTGATTTTATTTCTTTTATAACCCATGACCCCACAGATGGCAGATTGGCACAGAAAAAATAAATAAATAATGTGGACTAGTAAATGCTTTTGGTGCTTATTTATCCTCACTCTTTTGCACACCCCCTCTTTATCCTCACATTCTCAATCCCAATTCCCATCTATTTTGGTTTCAGCTGATTATATTGTTCTTTTATTTAATTTTTCCCTTGCATTTTCCATTTACTTAGAACAAGATCCCACATTAAATGAGGCTCCAGGCTCACTTAAGGATGCATTTTGCAAAGCAAATAAAGTAAAATCATCAGTAAATTCCAAATTTATTATGCTCTTCTACACATGTACAAATTCCAGTAAAGCTGTAGTTATAAAAACAATCGTAAGACAAGAATTCCAGATGCAATTAATAATTTTTTTTCCTAACTGTGATGTTTATTTTAAGTGTATTAGATGGATCTGACATATTCAACTTTGAAGGAAAAAAAAGTTCAGAGACAGCTTGGACAGACAGAAGCCGAACCATCACTTGTCATACATGGCTTAACATATAAGAAAATCCTGAAACAAGGGCAAATAAGCATCTATCAGAAAAATATATACAGAGGACGGGCAAGAGAAACAACTGCGTAACTCTCAAAGTCACCTAATTCCAGGTTTTATCATCTTAAGTTGTATTATAGAAAAGATATTTCAGTGATTTTATTGTCAAACTTTATGTTGGAGGTGAGAAAATTCATGCCTAGGGATGTTAACTAGCTGGTTAACAGCAGAGTAGACTCTTGAGACTTTTGTTTAGAACCGTCACTAACATTCCACACTGATTTGCCTTTTCAATCAGGAAGCAGCCAACATTTATGGCTCTTTTCTTTGATCGTTTCACATATTCTATCCTACTGGTCCTGTACTTTCCAGGTTTTTCAAACTAATATTATTTCTTATTTAAAGCACTAAATGCATCCTTAACGTACCTTAAGAGAATGGGTATGTTAAGAAGAGTAGCACAGGATGCTACAAGTCAGGGAAGTACCCGCTGTAAATGTCTCTGCTGCTTTGGGGCAGCTTTCTTGGGACGCCGAGGAAAGCACCTGTGGTCCTAACATAGTGGTCAGATGGCAAGAGCACGAAGTGCTAGAACCCTTGGCTCTTGCCACTTCTGAGTAAGAGGACTGCTCCCAGAACACCATCTCTGGAGATATGATTCTTTCCTTAAGCTGCCAGCATCTGTCTTCAGGCCAAAGGCATATTTCTGGATTCTCACAAGCATATGTAATATGCATATTTGTATATATGTATATATATGTGTACATATGTAAGTATGTATGTATAAAATAATCTCTCTCAAACTCTGGATTATTTTTTTCTTCTCTATATTTTCATGCCCCCAAATATAAAAATCAAATCAGAACTTAACTCTTGAAAGAAAATAAACAATTTAACGAAGACATACGCACTTTAGATATTTACAGAAGCTGTGTTCACTATCTACAATTAGATTGTAAGATTAATATATTCACTTGTTTATAAAACTTTTCTCACCCAAATCTCTCTCTCTCTCTCACACACACACACACACACACACACACACACTCACACACACACTCACACACACACTCCTGTCTAGTTCCACTCCCATCACCTTAGTTCTTCCCCATCAGTCTATGGTGAACAGAGAACTGATGGGCCTTTAACATTCAGCTCTTAGACTCTGGTGCCTTAAATTTCCACCATGATGACTGTTTGGGGGTTGATTTACAAACCAAGAGAGTGATCAAAAGTTAATGCATTATTTATTCATACACAGACAGCAGGGCACAGAGGAATAGGACACAGGAAAATTGATAAGTTTAGACCTGCGGAACTGGTAGAAAAGGGAGAGACAATTGAGAAGCTGGTCGGTTTTAAGTCAGTATGAGGCTGGTTGAAGATGGGTCTGGGAAAAGGAGAAACTTCTATAACTGAAAAAATGTCAGAGTTATGTCCAATCAAAATTCATTCACTACATGATAGTTTCCTAAAGAGAAGGAACTCATCCATTATTTATTTTTCTTTAACTGGGCCAAAATATTAGTACCAAAAGATAACTTCTTCGGTCAATAGTTTAGGGGACAGGCTAAGTTAGTTTGGGGATGAAGAGCACATTAAATTACAAAAGCATTCATAAACATGAACCTGTTAGCTACGTAGCCCTGACTTCTACAAATTAAACAAGGTTTAAGTAAATCTAAGCCATCCTCACACAGAATCTAAAGACCTTTCTCGATGAAGGATGGTCATCCGCTGGCATGTACTGCAGCAGAGAGCTAGGCTTCTTTGCAGAATTGCACTCTTGCTCTTAACCTAGGTAGAATCTCTAAGAATGAGAACATTATTTCATGCTATCTATGGGTTTTATATTTCATTAAACTTCCAGTTACATTTTCTTTTATTAAATAAGTTTTAAAATGTTCTCTTAAGCACCAGCTAGGTGTCATCGACCCATTGATATTTGCAACCGAGGTAATATTCCTTCATATTTATGAATCATTCACATTAATGTCTCTTAGAGATTGCAAAATGCTTTGACCTATTCCAAGAGATTTGGTAATTTCTACTGCTTAATATGTGTCAAAAAATCTCCAGTTATGCTATTCAGTTAGATAACACAGAAAAGTGTAATTTTGTAAAAGACCTCTTAAGTAATTACTAGGGATTCAAACTTAATTCAACCTCATACGAACTACCCTTGCAAATAGCTAATATGATAATTGTAGATCCTGATACTTTACCCACAGCTAATTTTCACATAATAGAAAATAACACCAGTATCAAAGCTAATCCTCCCTTTTTGAGATTAACAAATTTCTTTTGACATTGATTGTATATTCCAACTTTATAAACATTAAAAATGTACAATTTGACTCGGTGCCTGTGGCTCAAGTGGCAAAGGTGCCAGCCACATACACCTAAGGTGGTGGGTTTGAATCCAGCCCGGACCTGCCAAACAACAATGACAGCTGCAACCAAAAAATAGCCGGGTGTTGTGGCCGGCGTCTGTGGTCCCAGCTACTTGGGAGGCTGAGGCAGGAGACTCGCTTGAGCCCAGGAGTTGGAGGTTTCTGTGAGCTGTGAAGTCACAGCACTCTACCCAAGGGGATAGCTTGAGGCTCTGTCTCAAAAAAAAAAAAAAAACGTACAATTTAGTTTCAATAAAATATTATAAATATGACCTCCTTTTCATTTTTGAATTATAATATTCTTGAAGTTCTGACCTTTTGTATCATTTTTACTTCTGCTTGCCCTTACTTTCAACTTGTACTTGTTCCCACACTCTAGTCCATCTGACAGGTCTCTGCAAGTTGACTTAGCTGACCTATAGTAGTTCTCCATGTTCAATTGCTTTTGTTTTAATACATTTTTTTCCCTTTAAAATACTGAGATGTGACATCTTATTATTTAAGCTACTCATCCATAGCTTTCCATCTTTTCATTATAAAATTTTCAAAAAGGTAGCTCCTTGTCCCTACTTTCTTACTAGCCACGAGCTATTCAAATCCTTGCAACCTGGTTTTAGGCCCTACCATTCAAACATAACTCTCTTTTAGGCCCCAACAAATTCCTAATGGACAAAAACTGCCAAAGGTTTCTTCATCTTAATCAATTTAGATCTCCAACATCTGGTCTCTTAGCTTGTTTTTGATAACTTGATACCCTTTCCTTCTTTGCCTCTACCTCTCTGTTGTCTCCCGATTTTCCTTCTAACATCTAACATCTACTTCCTTTCATTTTTGACTTGTTCATCTTCTATACCCTGCCTCCTGAATAAACAGTAGCTATCTCTCGGTGAAATGTTTATCTAAGTTTCAGACTTGACAACCTCAGCCATTTTCATAGCTTCAATTATCGCTTTTGATGAGTGATTCCCAAATAATGATGAGCATTTCAATCCTCTTCCACATCTCCAGTTGCCTCTGTCTATCTCCCTTTGGATGTCATGGTTCCATCTCCACTTGGAACTGTGTAGCACAACACCCATATTACCTCTCCCCATGCTCACTGTGCCTTCTGACTTTTTGAAGGCCAGTTCCTTTCTTCCAATATATAAACATGATGCCCTGAATTCTCCATCAACTTCTTCCTTTCTCTTATCTACACTAAGTAAATGATTAAGCCTTGTGTACATCATTGTTTTTTTTAAAATGGCTTGTTTCTGTTCTTTCCTTCTTTTCATTCTCACTGCTCTCGTGGTGAAATTATTTCTTGGTCGATTATGTAAATAGTCTCTTAAAATCAGTATCTTCATTTCTTGGCACTAGTCTATGCCTTTCCCACTGCAGCCTCCCAAAAGCTGCATGATTTGATCACACTATTTTTTAATCAAAAGTCATAATAAATTCTGAATAACTACCTAATAATTTAATTTAGCATAATGTTTAGAATCCCCCAGGGGTAAATCTAACCCACTCACTTTACCCAACTAACCTCACACTAGCATTATTCAGTTTATGACCCTGCCAAAGTCGTCTTAAACTAATCCAGACTTGTAGCTCTTTGGAGAGATCCTCCATATCCTCCGTCTCCATTAACCCTCATTAACTCTTCCACCCCACGCGTTATCACACTTTCTCCTTTCTTTCTACTCGCTCTCCACATTTTCTGCCTTACTCGCAGAAGAAAACTTTACTTTCCAATTCATAAGGGAGATAGAGGTACCAGACAGGGATTCTCAAATGGTCCCTTTCCCCCTCATGCTATGTATGATGTGTCCCTTCCTACCTGTTACCCATTCTTTCCCCTTAGTTTCAACACTAGGAGGGACTTCCTGTGTTCTGTCATTTATCTCTCCATCTTGCCCTGCATCCCATTTCTTCCCACTTCTCCACTGTCTTGTTATGCCTTATCCCTTCTCTGTCCCTTATCTTCCTTTCACTGCCTATTCCTTATGTGATCTTTTCTCTGTTATAAACAAGAACATCTCTCTCTTCTAAAAGGTGAACACTCCCCTGACTTAACTTCCCTCTAGCAGTCATTTTGGCTTTTCTTTCCTTACAGAGTCAATATTTTACTTGGAAAAAGTAGTCTGTGTTTACTGTGTCTATTTCTTTGGCCCTTCACTATTTAGCATATTGCAGTATGGTTTCTACTCCCATCACCACACCAAAAGTACTAGAGCCATGGTTTCTCCCAACTTTCTAGTTGCTCAACCCAATGGGAGAGTTTGAGTCCTTTTTCAACTGGCATCTTTGCAGTACAGTACTTGTCCTCACTCTCTTCTTATTGGCACTCTCCCCTCCCTTGTTTCAGGGCTTTCCTCCTACCGCTCAGACCATTTCTACTGGGTCTCTCTGGAGGGCTCCTCCTTTATGGATCTCTCCACAGTGGTTATGTTATACTTCTTCTTTTCATGCTCTCTCTAGGTAAAGGTAACAGCTTTAATTTCCATCTTTTTGCAAACGATACCCAAATGTATACTTCAACTCTGAACCCTGTCCTGGTCACAAATACCATAAATTTACTTGCAGTCTGGCATCTCCAACTCAACATCACCCAAAACTCATTTTATTTCTTCATTTCCTTCATCCCCAATCACTACTGAACCAAACTTGTTCTTCCTTCTCATTCTCTACTTACACCGTTACTCACGTCAGAAGTATCTAATGAGTCTCTTCATTCTATTAGTTCCATAATCTTAACACCTTGCCAATGCAAGCTTGCCCAGATTACTAACGTAACTTCCCAACTAATCTTTTCTTCTTCCACCTATCTCATATGTTCAAACTTCAGTCTACACAATGCTTCCAGCTGTGTCTGACCTGCCCTCAATTCTTTGCTTACCCTTCTCCTTCAACTCCACAATGAAGGAAAAAAAAAAAAACCCAGTAACTGAAAAAGTGAGTTGCAATGATAATGTATAGCGAGCTCATTAGATTTTTGAAAGTATTTTCACACTCATTGCTTAATTTAATCTTTATTACACTCCGTGAAGTATATTTTCATATAGATTTTTACAGATGAAAATACTGTGGCTAAGCAATTTCATATAAACCCCCCAGGATCACTAAGCTGATCAGAGCTATAAATAGTTCCTGAAGGCTCATATTGCCTTCTCAAATTCTAGGTTCTTTCTAATGTTTCCACATGGCATTTCTCAATCTATCTCAGTAATCCAGATTTGGTTATGAGAGCCACCTGGGGAGCCTCAAAGACAGACTGATCCCTGAGTTCTACACACAGAAATTCACTTGTGATTGGTCTAGAAGAGGAACTAGCTTACCGTTTTTTATAAAAGTTTCTCAGGTCATTATAATGCCCAGCCAGATGATCTTATAGAGGAACATATTTGGCTTCTTTTGATATTCCTTAATATCAAGGTCATCTTCAAATCTCTGACCACATCTTTTCATACTTTGGATATAGCCAGCATGCAAAAACTTGGGACTGAAAATTTATAAAATAATTCCATTACATTTCATACCCAGAACAATAATCAAGGAAAATCCAAATCTTGTTCAGGAAGAATAAAGTTAATGTCAAAATTCAGAAGACTGGGCTTTAAAAGCAAACAAACAAAGGAATAGAAAACAAAACCAAAAAATGAAAAAAATCTTCACTGTTTGAGGTTTGAATTGTGGCCCTAAAAATATAAACAGCTCTTATGATCCCGTAGAAACGGTTTTCCTATAGAAATGGTTTTATTATTGCTGTAATAATCATTTCTCCCCTGAACTAGTCTCAGTAACCTTCTAATCTTGGCAATGCTTAAATTATGTTTTTATAACAACTCGCATAATCTCCTTTTTTGTGTCTTTCTTTTCTCTGTGTAACTGATCTTAGAGGATATCAACAGTGCTATACTACATGATGAAACAGTCTTTTTATCTCCTTTCAGCTCAGCTGGAAAAGACGCTCTTATATGTACTCATTTTTAATGGTTATGAACATACTTTTTTTTAAAAAGGACAAGAAGAGGGGAAATTAGTTAATACAATGAAACTTCATTAAATTTTGCCCCATCATACTTGAGAAATACTAGGGCAATAATATTTATGAGCCATCCTCAAAAAAGAAAAAAAAAACGCCATTCAAATCACTTAAATATTCCTCTGCTCCTTCTTACTCTTCAGGATTTTTCCAGAAAAGGAAATATCTGCTGATGTTCTGGATGCCTCTGAGCAAGGCAGACCTCCCCATCAATAAGATGTGCAGAAACCCTGTAATTTCTGCAAAAGGGTGATCTGCCTCCAGGCTACAGATGGACTTGGGGACCTGGTAAAATGGTCTGCAGCATGGTTCATACCAGATGTTTCCAAGCAAGAACCAGGAAAGATAATTCAGCACCAATTTAGAGCAGCACTTTTCAAACCTGTTTGGCTGGTAGACTAAGGTATATATTTTACATAATGTAAACCCAATATACACAGAGATCTATGTGTGTATGTTTTTGTGTGTGTGTACTTGAAATTAAATTCACAAAGGAAAGTTCTGTAACCCATTTATGAGCCATGAAATCAATTTTACATGTCTCTGCTGGAATTTCTTTTAAAACGAATAGATAATATTAGTTTTCATTTAACAGGCTAAAGGTAAATATTGTTTTATAACTTCACTTGCATACTCTAATTCTAAAAGGCACAAACTCACAAGAATTTAGTAAATCTAAAAAAAGAAATTAACAATAACCATGAAGGCAAACGGAGTAAGTTTTGCCCACCAGTGGGTCCCAGAAAGTTTCAGTAATTCAGTCAACAATTATAAAAGCAGTCCCCAGTTACAAACAAGATCAGTTCCATAGGTTTTTTTCTTAAGTTAAATTTGCAACCAGGTTGGACCAGGTACATTTACCTATCACCTGTGATGGGCTCCATTCATAAGTGTGACTTTTACATAAGTTGGATGTCTGTGCCTTGAGAACTGCCTGTATATGAACAAGGACTGTTCATATGTCTTTGAACACTGTTAACAAGCTGTTCCAGTCACCTTGCTAACCTGAGAGTGAAAAACAAAAGTTTCCTGTTCTTGAAAAATTCTAAGTGAAATATCTTCATATTTTTTTCTCTGCCCACTGGTTGTGCCAGTCAGCCCTACCTATGCAAAGAGCCATACCTAGTACCACAGTCCAGGGAAAAGGTTAGCAAAAGTTTGGGAACAGCAGACACAGCTGGAAACATACATGTTCCTGTCTCATTCCTATGGTCATTGTTCTGTTTGGGAACTCTGACCCGGATGTCTATTCCCCTCATTTTTAACGCAAGCATACCTGCACTGCACATTTTCTCCTTGGTCAGAAATGAGATAAGAGGGTCTGACGAGACATTGATGCTAATAGTGTCTGAATAGGATTTCTTCACAGATAGAATCATTATTTTGACAAGGGCATCCCAAAAGCATGAGTACCAGAAGAAATTTAGACTGAGTCACTTCATCATTTCAACTGACAGGATACTGAAGTGGACTAGATAGATACCGTGCCTGCCCTATAACACAGCTTTGAATCTGCAGCCAAAACAGAAAGTAAGCTGTAAGTACCATATAAAATTATCACTAAAAAGGAGCTATGGAAATTTATAACAAGGCAATTTTTTTTTGAGACAGAGTCTCACAGTTGCCCCAGGCTAGAGAGTCATGGCATCTGCCTAGCCCACAGCAACCTCCAACTCTCGGGTTCACAAGTGATCCTCCTGCCTCAGCCTCCCAAATAGCTGGAACTATAAGTGCCCCCACAATGCCTGGCTAATTTTTCTATTTTTAATCCAGACAGGTTCCAGGTTCTCTGGAACACTTGAGCTCAGGTGGTCTTCCCACCTCAGCCTCCCATGGTGCTAGGATTATAGGTGTGAGCCACCATGTCCAGTTATAACAAGATAATTTATTCAGGTCTATCTGATGAGTCAGGCAGGGCATCTGAGACAATGATATTAAACTGAGGTTTCTGGATAAGTAGTTATCTTTAGCTAGGTGTGAAAGGAGGGCCAGGGCCAGAAATGGTTTTTTATAGTCAGGTAGAATACCTCCTTACTCTCTGTGTATCTTAGAAAAAAAAATTAAACTCTTCTAGGCCTCAACGTTTATGTGTATAAAGTGAGGAAAATATTCCAGCCTTGGAGGATGTCATATAAACATTTTCCACTAGCACTTGGTGGAAGTACTAAGGCAGAGTACTGAGTGCACAGTAGGCGACCACAGTCATGATAATGGTTATAATGCGCACTCATTGTGGTGCCTAGTACTCAGCCAAGGGAATACTGATTTCAAGGAAGAAGATGAGATTTACACCATCTTTACAGCCTGAAACTTATGGGAGAGCTGTATATTCACAAGCTTCCCCATATGAAGTAGAAGCCGTTTGAGCAACTAATGTCTGTGCATAGACCCTGAAAAAAGCAAGCACACAACTTTTAGGCCACAGATACAGGCTGGACTGTAGGCAGGTTGTTCCTCCCAACCCAACCTCCATCATGCAGAGAACCCAGGACATATTGTTTAGAAGATTTTTTTTCAGAGTAAGAATCTGTGATTCTTGTTCTCATTAACTCATTATCCTCTGTATTATGGTTAATAGTGAGACCTCCTTTCTTCTTTCCAAAGTAATCTAATCTGCTAATTGTTCCATTGTATCGATCCAGTAATAAGCAGAAAATGTCTGTGTAAGTGAATATGTTTCTCAAGCATCTATGGAAATCCACATTCCAAAGACTGTTCATTCATCTTTTTACCTGAGAAAGGAAATTATCCTTTTGATCATTCTCCTTAACGGTGACAATAAACAGTGACTAGGCGACACTCCAGGTGAACTAGATTAAATGTGACTTCCTACATGCAGCCCACAAGTTCCTGGCTCTCTGCCTCTGTTTGTAATATTCCCTTTGGCCCTTTGTAGCAATGTAACAAGGTCCCTTACTCTGTAAAACCCTACAATCTGTCAGACATCCTTGTCCATAAGCCCCTCAAATACTGTAATGAATATCATATATCATTTTTGTGCTATTTGTGTTTTAAATGTATTTTCCTCATCTTTTATTCTATATTACAAACTTCTTGAGACCACCCACTGTATCATAGTCTTCTTACATTCCTATATCTTTTTTCATAATGCCTTGTCACTCACAGGGGAACCTGCAGCCTTCTGATTTCGAGATTGTTCTTTTTTAAGCACAAAGGAGGCAAGAAAAGCTTCATCATTCTCTGCTGTATCCTTATTAATAAAAGGATTTGTTATGTAAAATTTGGATCCACTCAAAAGGCCAAGAAGGCCATATGTTTCCTTAAGGCTGCAGGTTATCCACCCTTGGAAGGAACTCAGTGTCAAATGGAATAGTTTCCTGACTATGGCTTGTAAAGGTTGTGTGACTTTGGTTAATGACTAAACATTTTATTTTCTTTTTATTTATTTTTTTATAATCTTTTTTTTTATTAGATCATAATTGTGTACATTAATTCTATCATAGGATACAGTGTGTTGCTTCCATATGCAGTTTGGAAAACTCTCATCCAACTGGCTAAGATAGCCATCATGTCTTTCTCATAATTGTTGTGTTAAGACTAAACATTTTAAAGCCACTTTTTTTTCCATTTAAAAAATAGCTGCATTGCTCTAG
>CAUYQV010136747.1:0-11346 GCA_963574575.1 Galagoides demidoff | reverse complement strand
ACCCACAAAACAGAAAAAAATTAGGTGGATGAAAATAATGTTCATTAAGAACACATCATCGAAGGATGGGTGGAGGGGGAGTGATTGGTGGGATCACGCCTATGATTTATCCTATAAGGGCACATGTGAATCTTACTAAATGTAGAATATAAATGTCTTAACACAACAACTAAGAAAATGACATGAAGGCTATGTTAACCAGTTGGATGAAAATATTCCAAATTGTATATAGAAACAACCCACTGTGCCCCATGATAGCATTAATGTACACAGCTATGACTTAATAAAAAAATAAAAGAAGACATCATCAAGAAACAATATCATTTCAACAATAGAGCATTAAAATCAGTGAAACAAAAACTGTCCGAAAGACAAAGAATATGAAGAAACTAGTGTAAGGGTGAAAAACTTTGAAACATACTTTCTTCAGAAAACTGCATATCAAATAGACCAAAAATAAGTCAGCATGTGGAAGATCAGAATGAAACCATCCACGGAATTGAACATACAGAACGTCACACAGGATAAACTTACGCCAATGCATAAACATGAACTAACGTGTCCTATATGATTTTCTTCTTCCTCCAGACATCCTTTTGGGTGAAGCAACTCTAAATATAAAGCAATATGTCAAGATTTTAATTTGAAAAAAAAAATGATTTCTACTGTATTTCTAGTAGATTTTTTTAAACAACCAGTTAAAGTAAACAAATCTTGGCCTATTCAATTAGCAAAAGAGGAAATATTTAGATAGGTAATATTAAAAATATGAAAGATCACAAAGGTACAGATATGATTTTAAGAATTCTTTGAAAGAATTCTTAAAAATTAAAGGATAATATTATGTACAATCTTGAAAAGAAAACTTCAGAAAAATAAGTTCATACTTCTCTAGAAGATGAAAAATGATTTTAAAAGTTCAAAAAGAGTTAGAAAACTTGAACAGTTCAGGTAACTATGCAACTAGAAAATAAGATCTTTACCAAAAGACACTCCTTTAGTAGAGTTTATAAATGAGTTTTTCAAATATTCGTGGAAGAAGTATCATATTTAATTATGGAGCATAGAAAAAGATGGAAGCTTTGAATTTTATTCTTCAGGCTTAAATATTTCTGATAAGAATATTAGACAAATATGCACACCCACATGCCCACACAGACCTATTTACCAATCCCTGATATGAAAATAGGTACAAAGATATTAAATAACTAAGTGATGCTATAAAGTGACGCTGAGGTTACAAATGCGTTTTAATGTCTAGAAAATATATTAATATGATATGCTATGGTATGGAAAGAAAATCACAAATTATCTAAACAGAGGGAGGAAAGGCATTTTGATTTAAGCTCCACTTTGATTTAACAACACAAATTATCTAAACAGAGGGAGGAAAGGCATTTTGATTCAAGCTCCACTTTGATTTAACAACACAAAAAACTCCACATCTTTTTAAAAAGGGGTAATAGAAGGAGATTTCCCTAACTTGGTAGAAAGCATTTATTAGCGATCATTATGAAACATTGATTGACTACTTAAGATGTTTTATTTAAAAGGGAGAATGGGAAAAGGAAGCTATCACTGCTATTTTTCAGAATTATTTTCAAGATCCTGGCAAATGCAATAATACAAAAGAAAAGAACTGAGAGCTATTAATACAGGGAAGGGAGAGCCAAACTGTCATCATTTGTTGCAAGAAATAAAACCAGTGAGCAATGGCAATAACAAAATTCTGTAAGATGATAGAAAACAACCTTGCAAAAGCAAATATTCTGTGTACAAGCAATAATCAAATAGAAAGTGTTATAGAAAAAAATCACAGCCATAGGGCGGCGCCTGTGGCTCAAGGAGTAGGGCGCTGGCCCCATATACCTGGAGTTGGTGGATTCAAACCTGGCCCCGGCCAAAAAAAAAAACCCTGCAAAAAAATTACAGCCATAATACAGTCAAAGTATAAAACATAAAGGAATATACCTAAGAACTGTTTAGAATTTGTATGAAGAAAACATGAAAACTTTATTAAAGGGTAGAAGAAAATTCCAGAATCAATGGAAAGATGAGCTTTCTCCCAGATGTGAAAACTCAATATTGTTAAGATGCCAGTTCTCCTTAATCTAATTTATAAACAAAATCTGATCCCGATTAAAATCCTGCTTGGATTAAAAAAATGTCATTTGGCAACACAACATCTGCATGTTAGCTAAGGTAACAGGTAAGTCCTCCAACTTTGCGACTTAATAAAATAGAGTGTTTATTTTTCATTCACTGCACGTGTTAATGCGGAGTTCCTGGTAAGGCTGACTACCAAAGGATCATTCTGAAAGCCAAGCATCATCCATTCTTAGGCTCTGGCATCTTCTTAGGTCCTTAGATAGGCATAATGACCCTGAAGAAGGCCATCTCCATCACCTGGACCCCAAAGGGACATATATTGTGTTTGCTTACATACCACTGGCAAGAACTAGTTGCATGGCTCTACCTAGATGTCAGCGACACTGAGAAATATAGTCCCCAGGTAGGCAGCTGCTTTCTGGCCACAGTACTTTATCTGACAAGAGGAGCATGAATTGTGGGTGTTCTGCTGACTATCTCTGCCACAATCTGCAAGTGGAATAAATTTTTAAATGAACATGTTTCACCTAATGTGTACAATGTGAGGGTATACCACATACCCCTGGGGTGAAGGGCTCAACGACAACTTAAACGTGACCTTAGAAACTCAAACAATGTAATCTAGTTATTTGCACTCTCATATTAATCTGAAATTAAAAAAGTGAACATGAAGTTAACAGTTACTAAAATACAGTAATTAGCATGTGGTACTATTAGAAAAAAAAGGGCATTAGTAGAAAAAAACTAAGTAGAGAAGAGGCTTTTATATATGGAAATCTAATAACAATTACATTTCAAAGAAGTTGGGAATGACACACTGCTTGGTGAAGAACAATGTAACAATCGGCTACGCATTTGAACAAAAATAAAGTTAGAGTTATACTTTATTTTGTACCAAAAATATAAGTTATTAAAACCCCAAACATGAAACACAAAACAGTAACAGTATCGTAAGACAAAGAAGAATATCTTCATAAGAAGCATTTGCAGCTCTCCCCCCCCACAAAACCACCTAGTCTGTTTTATTTGAGGTAAGTATAGCTAGTTCTGCTTGCTTTTGGTTTCTATTCATGGAATATCTTTTTCCACCCCTTTACTTTCAGCTACGTGTGCCCATATGAGTAAAATGGGTTTCTTGTAAACAGTATAAAATTTGATCATTTAAAAAAATCCATTCTCTCCATCTATATCTTTTGAGTGGCCTATTTATGTAGAAGATTAATATATGATATGTGAAATCAATATTTTGTTCATGTCATATTGTTGTTTTCTAGTTGTTTTAGGAATGGTTTCTTTTTCTCTGTCTTTTTGGTTTGATGAAATTTTGTCATTTGCTATTTGATTACATTCCCTTCCTCCTTTCTGTGATGGACTTATAAGACTTACGAGTTTTCTATTTTTATGTGTTTTCGTGATGGTGATTTGTTTTCATGTTTTAGACCCTTTGGAGCATTTCCTAAAGAATTGATCTAATGGTAATAAATTCCCTCAGTATTTGCTTGTCTGGGAAATACTTTATTTCTCCTTCATTTATGAAGCTTAGTCTGAAAGAATATAAAAGTCCTGGTTGATAGTTTTTTTCTTTCTGCACTTTGAAAATGCCTTCCCCAATCTCTCTGGCTTGGAAGGTTTATACTTGTCAGTATAACGAGGTTTCCTTCAAAGGCAACTAGAAGCTTTTCTCTTACTAATTTTAAAATTATTTCCTTCATTTTGCCTTCAGACATTCTGAATATAATATGCTACGGTGAAGTACTTTTTGCAACATATAATGTTTGGTTGGGATCTCTGGGTCTCCAATATCTGGATGTTTAACTTCCTTACTAGACTTGTGACATTTTCATAAATTATTTCCTTTAATAGGTTTTCTATGTTTTTTGATGTCTCTACTGATAATTTATAAGTTCAGTCACTTTCTGGAGTCCTAGATGTCTCAAAGGTTTTGTTCATTCTTTTTATTCTTTTTTTCTTATTTTAGTCTAACTAGATTTAAAAAAAAAACTATTTTCAAGTTTGGAGATTCTTTCTTCTGCTTGGTGTCTGTATTCTTGAAGCTTTCAAATGTATTTTGTATTCCCTTCAGAGAATTTTTCAGTTCCAGAATATTTCTGGCTTATTTTTATATTGTTGAGATATCTATCTCATTGATAAAGTTTTCATTTCATATCCTAAATTGATTTTCTAATTTCTTTGTATTGGTTTTTCGATTTTGCTTCCATCTCATTGAGCTCCTTTTAGATCAATATTTTTAATTATTTGGCATTTCAAAGATTTCTTTTTGATTGAGATTTCTTATTGGACAATTGTTGTGGTCCTTTGGTGGTATCATATTTTCTTGCTTTTTTATGCTTCCTATCTTTTTGTTCATATCTACACAGCTGGTGTAGCAACCACTTTTCCAATCTTTAGAAATTGCTTTCATGGGGGGGGGGTTTCCTGAAGATTTGTATGTTGGTCGAGTAAGACATTTTGGGTTTGATTTTGGATGGCCACTGTAATCTAACATATTTATGATTTCTTTGGCAGTACATAGGGGAAGTGGCATCTGTGATTTCCTCAGTGGCTTAAATCACAATTATTACTGGAGGCTGTGGCAAAATTTTTCTGGGTACTTGGACACCAACCGAGCCAGTCTTTAGGCCCTGGTGATAGAAGCAGTGGGCTGAGTGTGACTATTTTTAGGCCCCAGAGCAATTTAAGTTTGCACCAGTGTTGGTAGGTCCTAGAGTGCCAATTCTTGGGCCTCCAAGTGGCTTTGCTTAGAAGCTAGTCGTAGAAGCCATGGACCAGGAATGGAGGATTCTCAGGTCCCTGGGAAGCTGGTGTGATGTGGGTGATGGCAGTAGCATTGGTGGAGCAGCCCACTGGTACCCAAACAGTCCATGGTGGTGTTACTGGATGGATTGACCCCAGACTAGTCTCCAGTACCATAGCTGCCCATAATGGGGTTGTAGGTATGGTCCTAAGTGTACTTAGGAGAGCTTTGTCTATTTTATCCTTCCCTGACTAGGTGGTGGCTGAAGCTACATCACCTCAAACTAGCCCCAAGGGTGGGACATAGCCCAGTGTTAAACTCTCAAAATGGCTCTGACTGTGAGGTCCAGCTCAGGTAAGCAGCATGGGCAAGAGGCTATGGGGAGTGCAGTCCTCTCGTGTCTAAGTTTCACTGCAGACTACTGCAGGGTAGTGGATATTGTTCTAGCTATGCACAGGGGAGCCTGGTTTCCCTGTCTTTCCTTGGCTGGGCAGAGGCTGCAGCCACATTAGCCCGAATTCAGCCCAATGGTGGGACACTGCCCAACATTAAATCGAAAACAATGCCTTGGCCCTGTGATCAGAAAGACTAGAGCCCTTTCCAGGCAAACAAAGTTCAAAAGAAGCTGGGGGAGTGCAGTCCATTTATGTCTCAGTCTTAACAGCATCTCACAAAACGGTGATGGGGACCTTGCTGAGGGTGAATGGGAGAACTCTTCTTCCTTTCTTGCTTTTCAGCAGTGCAATAGCAGCTGCCACATCTACAGATCTCCAGTACCCAGGCTCTCAGAATTGTGCCCTGCTGGAGTTGCACTAGCCTCCTCCTTTATGGGGAGCAACATCTCTTGAAACCTCTAGGCAACTCTATATGTTAGACCTGAGGCCTGCATGGTCTAGATGGTCTCTTGTAGCCAAGATAGTAAAAGCCTGTTTTGGAGTGTGGAGCCCTGGGAGTTTCTCTGTCACTGTTTCTCCATGTCCGGGAGCTTCTCCCAGATATTGGCCAGTCCTCAGCTAGGCAATCTGCCTTGAACCCTCTCCTAACTTACTTTCAGTACTGCCTATCAGTTCTCTGGTGAACCCTGGCATTCTACCCCATAAAATCTGTCTAAAACATGAGTACCTACTTACTATTCTGGTTCCTCTCTACAGAGAGGGCACATGCTACTTGCATCTAGTTGACCATCTTAATCCAAGATTGTTTTCAAGATTGGAATTTTGTAGCAGTAACTTGGTAAAGGTAACATAGTAGTGGGTGGAGCTGGGATTTGAATGAAGGTAGTATTGCATAAAGCCTGTGCTCTTAAGCACTGTGCTATACTGACTTTGTGTATAAGATTTTTGTCTTTAAAAAATGTATTTCTGTGAATTTGTACATGCACATTTTAAGAAGTGTGAAAAGACACCCTAAAATACAATAATGGTGACCCCACCTAGTGGGAATAGTTGTGGAGAGTCTTTTACTTTTTATTTTTACATGGTTTGAACATTTTCAAGAAACATGTATACACACACACAGACATATATATGTGTATGTATATACATATATAATATATATATACACACACACTGTATATACAGTAGAACCTCCATAGTTGACCACTTCCCTACACTGACCACCTCCTTAAGTTGACCTAACCTTTATAGACTGGACATACACCATATGTATGTATCAGTATAGTAGGACTAGTACCTTATGTTGACTGCCTCTATACATTGACCAGTTTATCCCTTCATGGTCCACTTACAGAGAGGTCTACCATATAACTTATTTCTTGCCATAGCTTTCCCCCCTACTTTTTATTATAGTCTTAAACTTTTGCCTATTTTTTCCCTTATGTCATTGACTTCAAGAGCCTCTTGTAATACATCTCATCAATAACAGTTACTGGTTCTTGTTAGGAATAAATATCTTTAGCACCATATTATGATTTTCATTTCTAATGAAGTGAAGCTAATAATACGAAATGACTCTATAAACCACCTTTGAGTTCTAAGTTATAAGATATTATTGAATTTTAGAACTTAGAAGCTTTCCCTTGCTTTGGGAAATTGGTTTTAACTGGTTGAAATCCAATGAATCCTGTTTCTTTGTTTTTATTTGAAAAACAAGAACTTTGCTTCCAATTATCTTTCCCATTGCAGAGAAATCTGGAGCCTCTGGAACAGACTGTGACAATCCAGCGCACTTAGCAACTGAAAGAGCGTGGGTTGTGACTGTGTGGAGCCTAGTGACATGAAGAAATCAATTTGCAAAAAGGTGGTTTGAAATTTGTAGGCTTTCTTTTCGAGGTGTTCTGAAGAGGAGTTGAAGCTGTGAAGTGATGAGTAAATGACAAGCATTTCACTGCTTGTATAATATTCTGTAACTCAAATTTTCCTGCTCTCTGCATAGGGCTTTTGTTTCATTTTTTTCTTAAATTCCAAGAGAACAACATCATGGTGGTAGACAGGAGTACACGAGAGAAGCTCTTTGTCTCTACAGTGTTTATCTCTAATAATCACACCCCTCTTGAGAGCTCTTCCTTCTTTCAGAACTATTCGCTATTAAAGGGATGAAAAATCATCGGGCCCTCAGAGATTTAGGAAATAAGGATGCTTTGTCCTCAGAGGTTAAGGTAGAAAACACACACGTATGTTGTAATATTAGCTGTCTTCAAAAAGGATAGAAAGAAAAAAGTCTAGAAGTATATTCAAGACCATAATGAAGAGTGTTTGAAAATCTATGGCCAAGTCAGGCACAAATATTTCTGAAGAGGGAAAGGAAATCAGACTTAATATGCCCCCAAATGAGTCAGCTGGGCACAGTGGTTCATGCCTATAATCCCAATAATTTAGGCACATAAGTAGGGAGGATCTCTTGAGGGCAGGACTTTAAGGTCAGACTGGGCAACATAATGAGACCCAACTCTGAAAAGAAAAAAATTAGCCAGGCATGGTAGTGTTCACCTTAGTCCCAGTTCTCAAGAGGCAGAGGTGGGAGGATTATTTGAGCCCAGAAAGTTGAGTTTGGCTGGATGCGAGAGTGAAAAAAATAAAGTATATTTTAAAAAAGGAAGCAGTCATCTTCCTCCCTGTCTAACTGCTGATTTCAGAAAACAAATCCAGTTCCTAGCAATTTTCCCCCAGAAGGTGAATTTATTATGAGGATATTCAGAAACAAAGGCAGGAAGGCAGCTGGGCCTCTGGAAGGGATTAGAATCAGGACCAGAAAACTCTCGTTAACACAGGCAATCCTCTCTCTCCAGCTTCTGCTTTTTCAGAGCCATTTTTTCTCTCTTTCTCCAGATCAGCTTTCTCTGGTTCTTCGAATTCTTGGCAGAAATTTACCACCTTTACATTCAGTTCCACGATGCCCAGCAGAAGCTCAGTTGCAGATTCTCCAGGATAGAATCTGATTGGTTGAGCTAGGTCAAGTGTTCATCCTTGGTCCAGCCCAATGTAACTGGGTGGTGAGGTCACATAGAACAAAAACACTGTGGGGTGAACAGGGAATGATTTTTGGAGTATACGTGCATTAATTATCCACCTAAAAATTGTGTGTCACAATCTCCTGATCACTTTACAGTCCTTATCTTGACTATTACCATTATTAGCATTCTTGCAGGTGCTCCGTCTTGAACATTTAAATTTATTTTCATATAAGTACCGCGCGCTAACTGATTGCGCCACTGGAGCTCCTAAATTTATTTTCAATCCTTCCTTTTCCTTTACCTTCCACATTTGTCATCCATTTTCCATTCATTCATTCATTTATTCTTACCAGTATGTGTGGAATTACTATGAAACATCAGGCATTGTTTTAAGCACTGAGGTTACAGCAAATAAAACACAGACTCATTCACACGATCTCTGGCTTCACTGTCAAGTTCAATCAAGTTCTTCACTGTTTCTGACTTTAGACCCAGAGAGCTGAAAGAAATTCATATGTGGTGAGGAACTGGGAACAAACAACAATAAACAGGTACTTCCGTTGACAGGGAATCTGGAGATTTCAGCATGGCACTGATGATTTTGTGAAGAGGGTTTTTTATTAAGATGAGAATTAAAAACGTGCTATCATAGATAAACAGACATGTAAGATTTTGTGTGAGCTTACAAAGTCTCCAAAACAAATCTTTTGAAAGAGTTAACTTGTCACCTTCATAATCGCTTTTTAATATTTTTATTAAAAAAATAGCTTTTGTAATTTATTCTAATTGTTCTCATTCAAATATTTTGTAAACAGGCTCGGCGCCTGTGGCTCAAGTGGCTAAGGCGCCAGCCACATACACCTAAGGTGGTGGGTTCGAATCCAGCCCTGGCCCACCAAAACAACAATGATGGCTGCAACCAAAAAATAGCAGGGCGTTTGTGGCGGGTGCCTGTGGTCCCAGCTGCTTGGGAGGCTGAGGCAGGAGACTCACTTGAGCCCAGGAGTTGGAGGTTGCTGTGAGCTGTGATGCCATAGCACTCTACCCAGGGGGACAGCTTGAGGCTCTGTCTCAAAAAAAAAACAAAACCCAAATATTTTGTAAACAAATAATAAAAACTAACATATATTGAACATGAACTTTGGGCTAGCGCTGTTGTAAGCCTTTTGCATATACTGTATTATTCACTTATGACTCACAATAAATATATGTATTAAGTATAAATTTATGCCCATGTATCAGTCAGGTTCTATCTAAATTTCATTGATTCCTCATACTATATTTATTATTTGTTTCCTTCTGCTTGCTTCAGGTCTGTTTTGCTCTGCTTTTTCTAGTTTTTTGAGAAGGTACTTTGGATTATTGATTTGAGACTTTTCCTACTTTCTAATATAAACATTTATTTAGTGCTATAAATTTAATGTATCAGTACTGCTTGCTTGGGCCCCATAGTTTTGATATGTTGTTTTTACTTTTAATAGATATTTCATTTCCTTCACTGCCAAATATTTTATTTCATTTGAAACTTTATCTTTGACTGATGGATTATTTAGCAGTATGCTGTGTGGTTTCCAAGTGTTTGGAGATTTTTCTGTTATGTTTCTGTTATGGTAGGACCTCCATAGTTGACCACCTCCCTACATTGACTATCCCCTTAAGTTGACCTAATTGTCATAGACTGGACATGCACCACATGTATATGTCAGTAAAGGAGGCCTAGGTCCTTACGTTGACTACCTCAGTATGTTGACCAGTTTGTTATTGTTCATTGGGTGGTCAACTTATATAGGTTCTACTGTATTTATTTCTAGTCTACTTTGATCAGAAGACACGCTCTGAATACATTTAATTTTTAAAACTTTGTTGACATTTGTCTCATGGCTTGGCATATAATCTATTTTGATATATGTTGTGTGAGACTAGAAAAGAATGGTGTGTTTGGTAAATATCAATTAGAATTTTTTGCTTCATGGAGAGAAGAGACCTTCGACGGCAGGCGCCTTTGAAGTTAGATAAGTACGTGCATAATATAAAAACAGAATCTGGAAACTGACTCTTTTAAAACCAGATATGCCCATACCGTTAGAAAGCTTTGGTGTATTCGCAGGGTAGGAGGACCCCAGGTTGAAGACCAGGGCTCTAGGTCACTAGGGAGGAGATTATATAATATGCAGAACTACAGAATTTGAAAGGTAATGGGATGATATCAATCTAGCTGAGTTAGCACGACTTGATTTGCATGTTAAAAGATCTTTCTGGTCCCTTTGAAGAGTAGGTTGGAAAAAGGCCAGATGAGAGTGGGAAGAAGTAGTTAAAAGGTTTTTGCAGAAACCTCATTGAAAGATGAAGGCCAAAAAAAAAAAAAAATTAACTGGAATTAAAAACAAAAAGATGAAGGTCTGAGTTAAGGCTGGGACCGTAGAGATGAAGAGGAAAAGACAGCCTGGGCCAGTATTGTCCAGCAGAAATATCAGCAAGCCAAAAATGAATGCCATGTGGGCAGTTTAAAATTGCCTAGTAGCCACCCAAAGTGGTAAAAAGAAACAAGTCGAATTAATTTTTAATAATATATTTATCCAATATACCCCAAATACTGTCATTTCAAACTGTTATCATTGTAAAAATGTTTATTAAAGATCTATACTTTTTTTAAATCTTTTTTTTTATTAGATCATAATTGTGCACATTAATTCTATCATAGGATACAGTGTGTTGCTTCCATATACAGTTTGGAAAACTCTCATCCAACTGGCTAGCATAGCCATCATGTCTTTCTCATAATTGTTGTGTTAAGACATTTATATTCAACCTTTAGACAAATTCACATGTACCCTAATAGGATAAATTATAGGCGTGATCTCCACAATATCATTCTCTTCACTCATCCTCCCCCTCCCCTCCCCCCCTCCCCTTTCCCCATAGTCTAGGGCTCCATTTGGATTGTAGCTTTCTTAAGATAGTTAACAATTAGTTTCATAATAGTGTTGGGTACATTGGATACTTTTTCTTCCATTCTTGAGATACTTTGCTAAGGAGGACATTTTCCAGCTCCATCCATGTAAACATGAAG
>CAUYQV010136746.1:0-21273 GCA_963574575.1 Galagoides demidoff | reverse complement strand
CCTCAAGCTATCCTGCTGGGTAGAGTGCCATGGCATCACAGCTCATAGCAATCTCCAACTCATGGGCTCAAGCGAGTCTCCTGCCTCTGCCTCCCAAGTAGCTGGGACCACAGGCGCCCGCCACAACGCCCGGCCATTTTTTGGTTGCAGCCATCATTGTTGCTTGGCGGGCCCGGGCTGGGGATTCGAACCTGCCACCTTAGGTGTACGTGGCTGGCGCCTTAGCCAATTGAGCCACAGGTGCCGAGCCAACAATTTGAATTTTTAATGGTGTATTTATTCTAATAGCAACTCAACTCAAAATTTTCTTTATGCAAAACCCGGGATGTAACTTTAGAGCCCAGAAGAAGCAATCACAAGAATTCTCCCAACCCCCCAAAATAGATGAGATAGCAAAAGATTCTTGTTGTGTTGGTGGGATTACAAACTAATACAGTCTCTTTGGAAAGAAATATAGAGAATCCTCAAAGAACTAAAAGTAGACATTCTATTTGATCTCATTACCATTACTAGTTCTCTCCCTAGAAGAAGAAAAATCATTTTATCGTAAGAAATTTGCACTAAAATGTTTATAGCAGCTCAATTCAGAATTTCCAAGATGTCGGGTGAACTCAAGTCCCCATCGACCCATGAATAGATTAATAAATTGTGGTACATGTTTACAGTGGAATACTACTCAATCACAAAAGGATGGAGACTTTACATCTTTTGTATTAACCTGGACAGAGTTGGAGAACATTCTACTTAGTAAAGTATCACAGGAATAGAAAAGCCAGTATCCAATATGCTCAATACTAATAAGAAGCCAGTAGACAAACTAATATGCACCCATAAAAAAGGAAAGCTCAATTAAGTTCAATTTGGGGTAGGGGAAAAGAGGAAGGGAGAGAGAGAAGGAGGCAGGGGGAGAGGAGAGGTGGGAGGGGGATTACTGTGCTCCCACGTAATGGGCACAATGTAAGGGTACATGGCACACCTCCTGGGTGAGGGGCACGACTACAACTTGGACTCTACCTAATGAACACAAACAATATAACCTAATCGTGGGTACCCTCACAGTAACCTAAAATTTTTTTTTAAATGAACTAACTAACAACAAAATAAAAACTCTTGTTGTCATAATATTAACCAGTTAATTAGGGTTGAAAGGACAAAGGCCCCATATGGATGGAACCTCTTACAACAAAGGGTCCCAAGAGCTTAATATGTTTGGGACAAATGTCTTGAGTTCTCAGACATTCTTAGACTGGCCATCTGATGTGACCTGAAAAATCATAGCCCAGGAGGGCAGAGAGAGGGGCACTCATACACAGTCACAGCCCCCCTCTGCAGGACGCAGAGCAAGATGAGAGGAAAACTTATCCCATATCCCACGGCCCTCTGTGACAGGACAGCACAATAGGAGGACAAAACAAAGGAGACAATCACCTAAGGGAGAAAGGCATCTCTCAAACAAGGCCGACTTTTACCATTGGCCCAGTGGGATTCCACTAAGCAGGAGCCCCTGAGCCTGGCTGGTAAACAATTCTTGCCCTTGGCCAGCAGGTCAGGCTCCTGTGTTCTCTTCACTGCAGCTTCCAAAAGAACAAAGCTTCTAACCGCCCTACTGGCTGATTACAAAAAAGAAGCTTTCTCTATATCTGCCAAGGCAAAAATCACAGTGTTCAGGCACAAAGACGCAAGGCCGGTCACTGCACAGCAGACAGAGCAGCCGGCACCCCGAGCTCCTGTGCGGGTTTTTCAGGGACCCCCACACAGACAGGACAAGACAAAGACAAACATGAGGCTCTCAAACCAGAATTTCAACCAAAAACACAACTTTCAAGCAAATCAGATGTGATTTCATTCATCACAGTCCCCTTAGCTCTTTTGAGGTGTCCCCTACCAAACCAGGTGCTCTGCTGAGGCAGAACCAAGCATCTAAAGGGACGTTACCTCAGTGTCATCATGACACGTGAGTCCGCCATTGACCTAGGACGTCCTCCATGCCAAGTGCCTTTTTCTGAATCTGTAAGATGAAAGCACAGCAGACCAAGGACACCTGGCCAGCAGTTGAACACTCAGATCTGTCCCCGAGTAAAAATCGCTCCAGCCTCATTGTGGCAGTGGCCAGGGGCCGATGTGCCCATGGGGACGGTGCCAACCTGGGACTGGGTACCAATACATTGTCATCTAACCAAACTGTCATCAAAGCCAGGCCCTAGAGCCAAGAGCAACAGCGGCAGAATGCGGAGTTTCATTTTAGGGCTCCAGCAAGGGTGAGCAGGGACGCTTAACACCCCAGTGCCCCCATGGCTCACAAATAGGGGTTCTCAAAAGCAGGGGTACATTTTAGGCAGGCCTGACCCCAAGCCATGGGCTATGCTGAAGTTAGGGGTGGGGAGAGGGTGGATTCAAAGTGGAAATGCTGAGATGGGTGCCAGGCCCCTCAGAGGGAAATCCTCCAGTCCCCCTTGTCTGCATTTCCTTGGGGGGGGGCATTCTGAAAACATCTAAAGAAGGCAAGTTAAGACGCTTTCTTTTAGTTTCCGCAGGGAACCAGCACGTAGGCAGTCTGCCCCACGGGGACCACTGTTCTCATCCAGTTGCCTGGTCACTTTTCAAAGCTACTCAGACGCCTGGAGCTTCCCCTAAAGGAGCTCAAGATTTTTCTTTACCTCTGTGCTTGGGGGCTAGCAGGCCTCTTGGAGGAGGGCCTGCTCATCTCAGCCACTGGTTACACAAGTCAGCTGGCTGCGAATGACACCAAAGGCGCATTACAGCACCATTGTGGTCCTCAGGGCCATCTGCCCAACACAGAGGCTGCAAGTCAGGAGGGATGTTAGCCCAGTGATCATGGAGCCTGCCAGGAAGGTGGCAGTGAGCATCTCCTGAGCCTGCTTGCATGACGCTCCGTGCTGAAGGAGGGCAGCTGGCTGCAGCACGTAAATAGTCACATAAATATTATCTTCCAAGGAGGGCCAGACACACCAAAACCAGGTGGGAAAGTTAGAAACATAGTTTATGAAACTCTGAGAACATGATTAGAATTTCCACCTGCCACGTGAGATACAAGTTCCTTCTCTTAAAGACCCAGTGGTCCAACTGGCAGAAAGTCACCTACATGTGAACACATACATGTGCTCTGATGTAAACATGTACACCAGCACACACACACACACACACATATACCCACAAATGTGAATACATACTCACATATACTCAGTGTGCATACACATGTGCACACACATGCATGAACAAGTGCCCACACACATGCTAGATGTATGCACGCTATACACACATGAATATACGCTCATGATTCACATACGTGCTCCCAATACATACATCCATGCACATAGTACCTGTGCCCATACATGTACACACGCACATACAATTATGTATGTACACACCCACACATGCACATACATGCATAGATAGCCACAAATACACACATACACAATGCACACACAGACTTGATTTTTAACATTGAAAATAAAGGGGAACCTATCTTAGCTGCTAGATGGTGACTGATGCCCTCCAAGGTCCTCTCCCCAACAGCCATCCCGCCCTTCACCACCACCAGGCCCCCATCTGGAAGAAGGCCCTTCGGCCTCTCCCAGCCTGTCTCCTGCCATTGATCATCCACACTGAGGTGACATGGGCTGACAGACAGTCTCCACAGATGAGAACTGAGTAGCCTGTGGGGTTGGACGTCATGCTGGGCTCCGAGTCAACCACCCATCAGAATTTGTCAATGCCAGGAGACAGATCTGCAGCTCGGGATAAACAGGCCCGGGCTCCTATTCCAAGTTCACTTTATAAATCCCTGCTTCGTGAACTGACCTTTGACTGACAGGCTGTACTGAGTAACTGTGTGCAGATAACCTGCCAAAATATTATCCTTGGCGCTGTCCCCCGGAGAGATAAATGTGCCGTTTGCTGAACCCTGACTGCTGAGGCAGCATTTGCTCCAGAGAGGAAGTTGCTTTTCATTTATTAGGCTAACAAAAAAAAAAAAAAAACTATATCCTTGCATTAAGAGGTCTTGAAGCAAGCCTGGCAGATTAGAAATGCATATTCATTTATCCATCCATCCATCCCTTAATTTATACACTGCTAGTGGGGAGATCGAAAGTAGATTTGAACACATTTAGATAAGCACAGAACAAAAAGGGAGAGGTGTGCATGGGAAACGTGTATTCAGGAGGCTCACAGGATTAGAATTAAACTGACGTGTATAACTGTGTCTCGTATGTGACATTGAAAGCAGGACGTGGATATCGGAAGCCAAATGCTTCGAGGGCAGGTTAGCGAGAGCTTATGATTCCTGAAGGATTATAGTTTGACTCTCCCCAATGATCACCCAGGTGGATAATCACAGTAGCTTCACCAAAATTGCAAGGACATAGGGAGGTCAGGGCCAAACGTGGCACCCGGCACAACGGCAGTGCTAATAAATACTTGTTTGAATACATGAATGGGCATGGGAGAGAAAGACAAAAGCGGGAGTGAGTTCGGAGAAAGCTACATAATTTATCCGTAATCTCATCTGCAGGGGCTTAGAGACTGTATCAGTTGGCTATGGCTGTAAAACCAACTGCTATAAATTCAGAGGCTTAACACAAACATTTATTTTCTCACAGTTTCTGTGGCCAGAAGAACAAGTGCATCTTAACCGAGTCCTGTGGTCAGGGTCTCACAGGTGGCAAAGCACGTGTCAAGTAGGCTGCATTTCCATCTGAGGGAATAACGGGGAAAGAATCCGCTTCCGAGTTTGTCAGGTTGTGGGCAGAACTCATTTCCTTGGGGTGACAGAACTAAGGGCCCAGCTTCTTGATGAGTCTTGACTTGAGGCCACCCACAGTCTCCTGCCTTGTGGCCCCTCACAGACTGTTTATAGGATATTGTTTCCCCAAGGCCAGAGGGAGAACTCAGAGAGACCCCATCTCTCTCACGAGGAGGGTCACCTGACTAGTACCATGGCAAATCTTTCTTTTTATTAATTCCAAATCAACTGCAAAATCATGCACTTTCATCATACTCCATTAGCTAGAAGCAAGCCAGGGGTCCCTCTGCACCCAAAGGGGAAAGAATTTTAAGACAGCATGACTCACCAGTGGTCTCAGAACCTGAGACATGAAAGGCACTTAAACACCAATTGTACTGCACCTGTCACCCCACCTGACCCCTCCCCAAACTCCATATGCAACTCAGGAAAACAGGCATTTGCTCAGATTTCTCTGCCACACCCTGGATGGATACACAAGATGCTGCAGAGAATTCAGAGTCCCCCAGCTTCTTACCGTGTGGGGACACCTGGTTATTTAGAAAAGTCAGCAACTCCAGAGCCTAGAGTTTAGGGCCACCCTGGTGCCTTGAGGTCAGGCAGCTGGCGGGTGTCACTGCTGTTGTGCAACTAGAGAAGTGGGTGTTGGATCCCCGAGCCAGGGGTCAGTCAGGCCCCCCAGCCCACCCTCTTTGCTCGACCTCACCCTGAGGGCTGCCACCTCCTCTGGGCACCGGAGGCCTCTGCGCCCCACCATACACACGCTGAGCACCTCGGAGGGCTGAGTACCGTGCACGGGCTGGGACAGAGCTATCAACCAAACACACAGGACCCTGGAGCTGGAGGCCTTTCCTGAGCGGTTGTGTCTGTTCATTCATTCCTCCACGGTTTCACTGTCTGCTGAGCGACAGAGCTGGGTCTCTGTCTGTCCTGGGAACTGGGAATGAAAATGTGGACAGTCTGAGTCCTGCAGACTCCGGGCTGGTGGGGAGACAGATGCTGGGACTGTCCCCGACAATGCAGAACCAGAATAAGTGGAAGGAGTGGGGAGGGGTCTTATTCCTGGGGGCGCTTTAGACCCAGCCCAGAGCCCTGCAGCATCATGGGATCATGTCTGCTGCAGACTCCCACCTGCCCCTCCTGTGTATCCGCCACCACTTCCTTTCGTCTTCAGGGTCCCCCTTGCATCTCGGGGGGCATGGACCCAGGGCAGCACCAGGCTTGATGCCCACCAGGCCCTCTGTCCTGGTGCTGGAAGACAGGCCAAATTTCACCTGCTTCTCTGGCCTCCTAGGGAATAGGGGTTGGATAGAAAATCAGGGACATTCTGGAGAAAGTCACCAAGGAAGGAGGGTTTGGCTCAAGGAGGGAGGAACGGGAGTCTCTGTTTCCTATTCGGAGCTCAAACCGTAATTCTCACTCACTCACTGTCTGAGACCCAAATACTCTTGAAAAGAGCAAAGGGCAAAGGTCCTTCAACTGTTCAGAAATCTTCAATTAATCAATATCCACTCACTCAGCAAATATTTATTGAGCAAATGGCAAGCACATCTTTGAGCTCTTTCCTAGGAGGAGTTAGTTACACAGGGGCTCTGAGCAAGGGCAAGGCCACCGGGCACAGGTATTCCACCAAGAGGTTAAGGCATTTAGGAAACACCTGTCCCCTTCACAGCTGCAAACACACTAAAACCCGACCTTCGTTTTTGGGAAAACTCTTAGTAAACTAAAACTGGAAGCTCTTCCTGCTCCTGAAATTACAAATGTATAGCTTAGATCAATGAGTTTTATATTCAGTGCCCAGGGTGTTTTTCTAAGTGAAATATTAAACCAAATACACAGAACTCTCCCATTTTGTACAAATGGATTTTACAAATAATAAAAATCAATGAAGAAAACAGCGTTTCGTGTTCTTGTTTGGGGTTTGGGGATGACGGGTGGTTTTGACCTCCCTCTGCTTTTTCTACATTTTCTCCAATTGTGTTTTAATCAGGTCTAGAGGACCAGGATGACCAGTCTCTTGCCTGCATGGGTGTGAGATTGAGCCCGGGGAGGGGAGGGAGGCCAGCAATGGCTACAAGGGCAGCCTGGCCAGCAGGAGCCACATGTCCAGCTAGTGCCCCTCATAGGGCAGGGCAGGGAGGACACACACTGGGTGGGCTGAAGGTTTGGGTCCAGTGATGTCCTGAGCAGCTATGAACTGGCTCTGTTCCCTCCCCTGATCTGCTCTCTGAGACCTCCTCTGAAGAACTGGTCACCCTCTCCCTGCGTCCCAGTGACACCCAAAGGCTTCGTGTGTGCAGGGTGGGGTCCCACACCAGCCCCAGGGGCCAGCGAGCCCGTGTCACAGAACTGCTGTCCCCACAGGGCTTTTCCCAGGCCTCCCAACAGATGCTCACTCCAACTGCCCTCACCATGGTCCCCAGTCACATAGGGTCTTATAATCTGTCATCTGGGTGACAGGAAAATCCCACGGTTTCCTCGGCCATCATATCAGCAGGATGAATCAGGTCAGCTGAGATATACCAGTGCGGGGTATGTACTTGTTTCCAAAGCTGGAGGGCCCCAGACTGAAGCCAGGCCCTCTCACATCACAGCCCTGGCACTGAGGGACCAGCGGGCGGCATGTCCAGGGATGGGCAATTAGGAGATGCATGGACGCTCCAGAGCTGGGCAGCAGCTCCCCTGACCTCACGTGGAGGGATTCAGAGCCACAGTCACCACTGACACCACAATGCCATGGGCAGATTTGTTGAAATGACTGGCTTGAGGTCAGCACCTTCCCCTCCTCCTTCCAGAGGCTCATAAACAGAAAATGCCCCAAACGACCTAATTTTCTTCCTGAGTAAGAGGAAAATGTATATTTTGCTGTGTGAATGGAGAAATGAGACTTGAACAAATCCTGACTCACTTCCCACCTCTCATCCTGGCCCGGGCACAACTGGCTGTGATGGAATGAAGCGGGGTCATGCTCTCTGAAGAGTACACAGGCCCTGGACTAGCCAGGGAGGAGCTGACCGCAGAGCAGGACATAGGCCAGGCTCCTGATGGAGGGAGCTTCCCTCAGAGAGGCAGCTCAGATGGGCAGCTGAGCTAGGAAGCAGCCATCTCTGAGACTGGTGCTGTTGGAGGCAGCAGCCGCCCCTAGACCCAAATGGACACACACAGGGGTATCCTCACTGGGGCTCGGAGAAGGGGAGAAATACCCTGGCCCCCTCTCCTCCCTCCTCCCATCTCACCCCAGGGTCTACCCCAGAGGGTGGGCAGCCAGCTGCCGGGAGGTCCAGGGAGGTGAGGTCGGCAGGGGGCAGCTGGAGCACAAGCCAGATACTGAAGGGCAGGACAGGACGGGCACTAGGCGGCTGACGTGAGTCACCCGTGGGCACTGAGAGATTGTAAAGCACCATTCTGACATACAGTGGTGATGTCCAGAGGAGGGGAGAGGACATTGCGGGTCAGGACTGGGGCCTTCTCCCAGACGAAGAGACATTGGGACTCCAGGCCCTGCTGTCAGTCAGTAAAAAGAAAGAACAGGGGGAGTCAGACCCCCACTCCCCAAGTCGGGGGGTGCTACTCAGTCCCACAGGTGTGAACACCAGGAGGACGCTTAAAGCTGTGAAGGTTCTGGTAATGGACCCCATGGAGATGGGTCTCTAGACTATGCATCAGGGGACTCAAACTCAAGGATAAAGGCCACTGTTTGAAATAAAACAAAAAGCCATTGTTCCAGAAAGTGGTAAATGGAGGGAGAGTGAGGCAGGGCTCTGCCCTCCACCTTGCACTTGTCTTCAGAACCAGGCTGTCCTCACACAGACTTCTCCTAATTGCTCTTCTCAAGCTAACTTGGCTGCAAGTTCTTTGCCCTGAGCACACACTAGCTGATGTGTCAAAGCTGGCCACCTGGCAGGGGAGGTTCTCAGGTTGAAGAGTTTGCCAAGAATAGGTGGTCAAGGGCAGACATCTCACAAAGAGAATCCATGTCCATGATCCACTGGTCTGAATCTCCTCCTCCAGGTATCGGCAAAGGAGAAGGAAGGGTGGTGGGGAGTCTGGGGCAGGTGTGGCCAACGCTCCTAAGCCCAGAACGTGGCCTCAGGGAAAACTCTGGAGGGTCTGCAGGGAGAACTGACAGCCCAGCTCCTCTTTCTTGTACTGCCAGGTCTCAGCAAATGTTCAACCAACACCAGCTCTTTGCACTTTTCAGGTAGGAACTATGTGGCCTGTGTGCCAGGTAGGGTGCATGGCTTCTGTTCTGTGTCACGCTCAAGGGCGCTACCCAACCAAATCAGCCAGGGAGTGAATTGGAAGTAGTCTCTGCTGGCCCAGAGTTCCTCTCTGTCTCTGTGGTGTGAGGATGTTAGAGTCTCACTTTCCCAGAATCCCTGGCTAGACAATTAGTCTTTCCAAGGGTCTGGATGCATCAAGGGGAGGCAATGAGGTGAAGGGACCATTCTTAGGGGCCAAATCAGTGTAGGACTCTGAGGAGCCCAGACAGGACTGACAACAGGAGAGCTGGGAGGGCAGCCACAGGTCACAGGGACCCGTGCTTGCACCCCCTGAAGACAGTGCCTGCACAACTCAGGAAGAGGCCAGCAGGTGGCCAAGAGATGTTTTTAGCCCATCCCCAAATGAGGAACCTGGGATTGGCCTGCTTAGGTGATGCAGGGAGGAATGGGAAGCAGGACCATGTGGTCTCTGAGTGCTTTATCTGCCCAATCTTGCTTCCCAAAGAGGCCAACCCAGGAGATAAAGGTGCCAGAGCCTACGTATGCAGAGAGCCACAGGGCCTGGGCATTCCCCTTCCCAGACATCCCAGGCCCCACTAGCAATGGCCTTGGAATAGCCCAGGGGGACCACCATGTCACCACCCAGAGCCACCGATCCAACTTCAGGCGTCACCTGCTGGACTTTCAAAATCCAGGATAACCTTGGGGCCAGTCAGTGCCACACATCAGTTTGTAAGACTCCAAACCCCTGGCTGGCTCCCGCCTCTGGAGGGGGTGCAGGGCCAGCCCTCAAACCAGGCCTGCCCACCAGGGTAGCTCACAACCCGTCCATCAGCTCGTGGGGCTCCATCCTGGGACCTCCAGGCCACCCCCATCTTTCAGGGCAGGTCTCTAGGCTCCCTGCAAACTCTACGAATTCAGAGCTGGTATTTGTTAAGTGTTGCCTATATCCCCAGACGTCATGATTATTTTATTCAGTGCTCATGACAATACTGTGAGGTGGGTGTATTATTCCTATTCTATTATTTTTATTTTGTGTTTGAGGAAACTGAGGCCCAGAGATGTAAAACAAAGTAATAAGGAAAAACAGAGAACGGCGGAGGCTGGCGTTTCTCATTCCAGATCTCAGTTCCTGAACACTTGGCCACAGTTGAGTTGTATGTCAATCTCCGAAAACTGTACCATGCTCGTCAAGTGTGTATACACACTATATGCAGACACGTATCCCATAAATACCTGTGTGCATACCGTATGGACAATGTCCTGCATATTCATGAATAATACACTCACTTTATATAGACACAGTCACATATTATATAAAATAAACAGCTAGGATTTCAGGTATTTACACACAATTATTTCCCTAGGGATTCGATTGCAGACACCAGGATGATAGTATATTGTTTAAACAGCTTGAGCATTTTAACTCAAATTATTTTTATAATGATATTACTTAAATAAGCATAAATAGAAAGCCAGGTATAAACCGCTTATGATTATAGCTTTTAAGTAACTACAGAAACAAAATAAATTTACAACTCAAATACAAGCAAAACTATAAACGTAATAAAATTCAAATTAATGTCACAAAGGTGAGTGATGAGGCTGTTGGCTGAAACCAAACAGCCGTGTTGGGTGAGGAATGCGTGTGTGTCTTGTTCCGGGTTTGATAAATCAACCTGGGTCTTTTGCTTCTGAGCGCCATGGACCACCAATTAATACATCATTATCATTGTTTTTCCTTTCCTTTTTAACAGTGAATTCATTTTTAACCATTGACCCGTTATTTTTATGGACTCATTAATTCAAACAGGGTAGCACGAAATTTATTACTGAAGACAAAGAAACCTGTAAATATGGATTAACCTGAAATGCTCCAAGGAACGCTCGTTCTTGCTTAGCTGAGCCAAGTGGATCCAGGTGACACCCGTATGGGCGCCAGGGACCTGTCCTAAGAGATGGGGCAGCAATGTTCAGCCCATGAGGTGCTGGTGGGGCTGAAACTTCCCAGCATTTTCCTTCCCCCTTGGTCTTCTCAAGGCCCACCATGAAGTCAAGTCATCTTTATTGAGTGAGAACACGATGAAAATAAAAGCAAATGCAGGAACTGAGACCCCAAATGTGGGAACTGAGACCCCAAATGTGGGAACTGAGACCCTCAAATGCAGGAACTGAGACCCCAAATGCAGGAACTGAGACCCCAAATGTGGGAACTGAGACCCTCAAATGCAGGAACCGAAACCCCAAATGTGGGAACTGAGACCCTCAAATGCAGGAACCAAGACCCCAAATGTGGGAACTGAGACCCTCAAATGCAGGAACCGAGACCCCAAATGCAGGAACTGAGACCCCAAATGTGGGAACTGAGACCCTCAAATGCAGGAACTGAGACCCCAAATGTGGGAACTGAGACCCTCAAATGCAGGAACCGAGACCCCAAATGCAGGAATTGAGACCCCAAATGTGGGAACTGAGACCCTCAAATGCAGGAATAGAGCCCCCCCCATTGGTATGTGGCTGCCATCCCGAAGATGCAGACAGCACTTGTCTTTATTCTAAGTTACAACTTAGTGACAACAGATGGTTTAGAGAGGGCTCAAAGACTTTCAGAGTCCCTCAGATACACCTGCACACCCGAGTCTGAGAAACTCTGCTTCATGCCGGATTATGTAACAAACTACCAAGCTCCTGAAGTACTTTTTTTTTTTGAGACAGAGTTTTGTTTTGTCACCCTCGGTAGAGTGCAGTGGCATCACAGCTCACAGCAACCTCAAACTCTTGGGCTCAAGTGATCCTCCCACCTCAGCCTCCCAAATACCTGGGACTACAGGCACCCACCACAACGCCCGGCTCGGCCTCCCAGAGGTCCCCGAAGTCTTGCTCCAGAGCTGCCAACAGGCATCCCGGGACCCAGAGAGAAGCCTGAGGACCCAGCTGCAGCCTCGCCTGCTGAGGGCAGTCATTGGGAATGCCTTGCTTTATAACAACACAGCACCCACCAACAGAAAAGGTGTGTGTCTGCAGGGGGCGTTCCAGCCTGTCCACAGAGTCACCACACTGCAGGACACCAGGAGAGAAGTCTGGTGAAGTGGACGGTAGGCTCCACTATCCAGCTGAGGGAAACAGCCCGACTCTGTCACCACCTGATCAGTCAGGGGGTGAGGGTGTTGGTCTGCTCCGGCTTCCACAAACATCGCAGACCAGGTGGCTTTAGCCACAAACTTTTCTCACAGTTCTGGAGAGGAGACTCAGCTCCATGAGCCGACGGCGGGGACTCCACATGGCCTCGCTCCTGGGCTTGCTGACACCGTCCTCTCCCTGCGTCCCCACAGGGTCGCCCCTCTGCAGGCACCTGTGTCCTGACCTCCACTCTTACAGGGACACCAGTCTCCTGGGGTCAGGGTCACCCCAGCCACCTCATTTCAGTGCAGTCACCTCTTTAAAGACCCTGTATTTTTAAAAGTACAGAGGGGTCAGAACTTTAACAAATGAAGTTTGGGGAGACCTGCTTCAGTCCATAACAGCCTCATTACATACACCTGACCCCCCCCCCCGCCAGCCACATGTGGTCTCCCCTGGAGGGGGTGGTTCTGCTGACATGTGACTGAGATGGCAGAGACAGGAGGAGGGTTCAGGATGAGCTTAAGGGAGCCAGCACCGTCCGAGTGAGTCTGCACCTCTCCAGCACGGAGTGCCCATTAGTAGTCTAAGCATGCGAAAAGGAAATCTCAGCATTTCTCTAATTACTGCAGGTTAATTAGTTCTCCTCACCATTTGGGGAAGAAGAGCCACTTGAGTACAACATAAATCACTGAAATCCACTCTCTACCTGGTGCCAGCTGGAGGGAGGAGGGCTCTCGGAGACGGGGGGCGTGGAAGAGGCCCCTGCTCCTCTGCTGGTCCCCGGATCTGAGTGTGGTGGCTGATCCGGACTCTGCCTGACCCAAGTTTGACACGTCAGTGCGAAGGAGGAGACCCAGGAGGACATAGCTGCTGCCCCAAGAGGAGGACTCGAGGCTTAAACACAAGGCGCCTCCCTGAGGCTGGGTCAGAACATCTGGGAACATGGGGAGAAATTCATTGCCATTGCCTCATGCCCTTTCCCGTGTCTTCTCCTGGAAGGGAGAGGCCCAGCCTGCCCACCACACCTGTCCACAGGCTCCCGCTCACCAGTAGGCACAGGCCTGTCGACTAGACCTTGGTGGGCAGCAGCCGAGTTCTTGGTGTGAGCTGTGAGAATGACAGAACGTGAGTATAGCTTCCAGTTAAGGACGATGGCTGAACCTGCTTCTTTATCACTGCCCCTCTCCCGAACCCACTGAAATTACAACAAAGGGGAAAGGGAGGCGTAAACACTCAGGATGAGGAAATCCAGGGAGAATAAGGAGCGGTGAGTTGACGCTTTCTGGAAGAGGGAGAACCGATGATGGAGGGTCACGGACTTAGCCAGCAGAGAGCAAGACGTAAGCCTGCAGGGCCAGGGGAATCGGTGGTGAAGAGCCGGTTGGTTTCGGAGATGCCATGTGCCAGGGGATTCTCAGGTAGGGGTGAAAACAGAAGGCAAAGCTGAAGGAGACAGGGGATGGTGTGCACCGGAGCGGTTCAGCCCCAAGACTGCCCCGACCACAGGCAACCAAAGGACCCTCTTCCTCCTTTCTAAGTGGTCTGTGCATCTGAGGACAGGAATAAAACACTGAAATAAAAGTAGGGACAGGCTGGTGCCTGCCACCGTCTATCTCTCTGGCCCCTTGTTGCTAAAGATCAAGCCTGTGACCCCAGAGGTCAGGAGCTTCAGCCGGTGGCTGACAGGTCCCCTTCTCCTGTGGAGGCACTGCCAGTCTCATCACCCCATGCGGGCCCCACCAGAACCAGACCCACCCTGCACACGGATCTTCCCGGGAGCTGGGGGGCGCTTCCGTCTTGCATTTGTATTTGTGTTTGCACCTCACTCTGAAATAGAACCCCAGAACTGTTTTAGGAGAGCTTATGACATGATGGAGAACAAAGCCAGCAGCCCAGGCGAGGAGGAGCTCGGAGGAGGCCCATGACAAAGCCAGAGGAAGCTTCGTGCTAAACGGATGACATCTGAGATGTGAGGGAATAGGCCGCGTCCTTAAAAGGGAACAGAAGGTTCTTCTCACAAAGGAACACATTCAGAGAACAAGGAAAAGCTTTTAAAAATTAAAAATGTGCTAGTAGAGATTAAAATTTTAATAGCTGTAGAGGGAAATGAAGTTGAAGAAATTTTCTAGAAATAGAACGGAGAGGCAGAAAACAGCCAGAGGAGAAAATTAGAAGATCCACTCGGGATGCCTGATGCTGCCTCGGGGAAGTTCTGAGAAGGGAGCACGAAACATCCGAGGAAGAAAATGTTCCAGAAAGGACTTGAGTTTCTAGGCTGAGGACCTAGAAAAATGAGCGGGAAAGACCCACACGGTGATAGAATTTCAGAACATTGAGAAGAGATGAAATTGGGAATGAAAGCTTCTAGAAGGCTGGTTGCCCAAAAATAAAAAATCAACATGGTGTTAGAGTTCTCGTAAGATCTTAGAGGAATATCATAAGATCAGAAGGAAAACATCCCGCCCATGCCGCTCCCCACTAAGGTCTGAGTCAAGAATGAGGGTGGAACCCAGGGACTTCAGACTGGAGAGATCTCAAAATGCTTAGCTCCCGCGAGGCGAGGCGCCGTGTGAATGCCAAGACAGAGGTGAGGTTTCCAGGAGAGGTGAGGGTGTTACTAGGATGACAGTGTCTGGGTGTCCCTCCCAGAGTGATAGGTACATTGTGGGGAGGTGGAAGGGGGTGTTGGGAGTGATGTTGCCCAGAAAACTAAAATGAGGACTGCCAGACACCCTGAGATTACTGACCCAGACGCGAGTGACACCCCAACTCTGGTCGGCTGTGGGGGACATGCTGCCAGCCTCACCCCTGCAAATCCTGAAAGGTGCTCATTCTGGGGAAACACAATGTTGATCAGGAAAGGAAATGTAATCACAGAACTACTTTGTGGCTCAGCTGTGAATAATAATTACATAATTATGTAGATGCTGAATATTGATCTAACCACAAATTACGCTACTGGGAGGGTGGGGGCGGGGCTCGTGTGCATTTTAGGGGGTTGTTATCTCGCTCAGGAGCACAGCACAGAGAGGAGTGTTCTCGTCCTCCCAGTGAGGAATCCATGGAGAAGCGACTGAAATTCAAAGGAAAAGCAGGAGAAGCGTTTATTTATAATAAAAATCAAGGTCAGAGTTAAAGCCTCAGCACAGAGGACTGAGGGGGCTTCCCCAGGGATTCTAAAGGCAGAGGGGGTGGACAGAGGCTGGCTGGCTTGAGTCTAATCCAGCAGAACGGTGAGGCCTTTAAAAAACATCTTAGAGGTGGACTGTACCAGGGCAGCCCGGCCACCGTGGCTGGAGTATTGCCGAGTCAGTGGGAGGGGAATGGGCTGGGAGTACAGACCTCACTGGGGTCCCTGTTGCTGCTGCCAGAGAGTATTCAGGAGGGCAGGAGGGAAGCTGGGTGCCTGGGAGCTTATTCAACAGGACAAGGGAGGCCTGGGTGAGGTTCAGAGGAAATAGAAGGCAGTGGAGTCCCCAAACCTGCTGACTAGTGGGGTGCTAACACACGACGGGGAAGGAGCAAGGCTTCTGTCGCTGAGATGCTCCTCCTGGGCAGCTGGGTGGCCATCACTACCGGGCAGAAACTTCTAGAAAAGGGGCGTGTTGGGAGGAGGTCAAGAGTCCTGCTGCGTGTATCCTGCCAGAGTCATTGGACTGCCAGCACAAAGTAGCACAAACTGGGTGGCTTAAAATAACAGAAATTCATTCTCTCATAGTGCTAGAGACCAGAAGTGGCATGTCAGGGTGTGGGCAGGGCCACTGATCCCCCAGGCCCTAGGGAGGAGCATCTCCCCAGCCCTGCAGCTCCCGGGTGTGGCCTCCCTGGGCTCGTGGGCTGTGTCACTCCAGCCACTCGTGTGGCTCCTCCCTGTGGCTCATCCTGGTTCGCCTCATGCCAAGACCCCGTCTTCTGGGAAGAACACCCATGCTGCTGGGTTTAGGGTCCACCCCCATGACCTTACGTTACTTGATTATCTGCAAAGACTGGGGACTTGAACATATTGTTTTGGGCAATACCATCCACCTACAACAGACACCTGTCACAGCACAGTCCGTCTGGAGAATTCCAACTCCTGTGTTCTGTTCTTGGAGGCCAGCCAAGCTCCTGGGGCTCTGAGAAGACCCTAGTGCTGCTCCATTTGTTTGCTCCAGAGACCCCCAAACATGTCCAACCGCTCAGTCCTTCTTCCCGTGACCCCTCTTACTAAGGAGGAGGGTCAAGGCACCCGACATACAGTGCAGTGAAATCCCTTTGAATGAGTCGGTGTTGCTGCCACTGCTGCTCAGGGACATGAGGAGAAAGAACCCAGGGGTTGGCGGGTGGTCGGAGCAGGAGGCTCAGGCACGGGGGTGCCCCAGTCACCTGCTTCTTCCGCTCACTCTTTCTCTGCCAGAGAAGCTGTAAAACCAAAGGCTCTTTGGTCTGGGTCTAAAACCCAGCCATGGCGCTTGGGGTGTTCACCGATAAATCTGACCCTTCTGGGAAACCAGCAAACCCCTGAGGAAAATGCACAAGCCCAAGGCCAGCTGCCCTGGCCTGGCTCTGTGGTTCTCCCCCAGTGGCGTCTTTGGTGATCTGACACCAGCCCACGAGGCTCTGGTGGAGGAGAAGTGTTTCTGATGGAGTTTCCTCACAAGCTGAGACACTTGTCATTTCTCTGCGCTGTGACCTCAGTCCCGAGTGGGAACCCCGTGTCTGCAGGTACGTAGATCAGTGGATGGACCAGCACGGTGCTGGCTCCTTGGAAGATTTCAAAGAGCCCAGGGAGAAGAGCTACCAAGCCAGGGATTATCCCCTTGGTCAGAGGATGGCTTCATAGAGACAGGTGCATGTTGCACGGTCTCCTCCGAGTGCACTCTGTCCCCATGGCAGAGTGGATGAGCATGGAGATGCTCCAGGTTCCCCAGGGAGAGGCCACCAGGGCAGGGTAGAGGATGCCTGGTCAGGGGTCTGCACTGTCAACAGAGCTGCCTGTGTCCCTCTGTGGGGAGGACCAACGTGAAAGGGGTGCGAGTGGCCATCAGAGGATGCGGCGAGCCACACCCCCAAATCAGGCTGCAAACAATTTTTTGTAAAAAGTTTGGTGTGAAGTGTTGATGGGACAATCCTCTCTTCTCTGTATGTTCTTCAGCCCTCTCCCAAGAACTTTCCAGTTACTTCCAATGTCAATGCCTTCCAGACATGGAGACAGTCTCGCAGGAGAAGCTCTTTATTTTCAATACCTGCTATTTTGGGCATTTTTACATTCTCCCTTGATTTGCCTCAAAGATAGGAAATGTTTTCTGCTTTTCTTTTTTTTTAGCCTTTTCTTTTCACAACACAGCTTTCATCTGTGACTCATATTTTTATGGTCAAAAAGGCGGATAAATGAACAAAGAAGAGGAAATTAAAATGAACTGTGGACTGGAGGAGCGGCGTCTACAGTCCGGAGTCCCCAGCCCTGCAGGGAGAGGATGTGGTGGCATGTCCAAGTGGCATGAACAAGAAGCCCTTTTTGTCCCCGGCCCCCACAGGGGACAGGGTGGCTGTGTCAAAATGCTCCTGGAAAAAGTCGCCTCCCCACCCACCTTAGCACACAAACGTGTTCACAAAGAGCTCTGGCCCTGACTGCCACCCGCCAGGCACCAACCGTGTGTAACAGCTCCTGAATTGACTGTCAATTGAATTAAAGGCCACTATTTTGGGAAATGTCAGTATTTCTCAAAAAAAATAAATAAAAACCCCTACTGTGACCAGCTCTGATTTCAGGCAATCTGCCCAGCAAGCCGGAGCCACAGGACACACTCAGCCTACTCAGTAATAGCCCAGTCGGGGCACTGGAATTCTGAATCAGCCAAGTGGGGTGCCGGCAGAGCCCGGGGCTGCTCGGGCAGCCGGCCCGGCCCAGCAGGGTGGGAGCTTGCCCACCCACTTCCTCCACACACACTGTGGTTGGGACAACCTCAGAGGCTCAGAGGCTCTGCACTAAGGAGGGACCCTGGATTTGTCTCTGCTGCCACCCTGGTGCTGAGATGTGGCTTGTGATGGGCATTCACATCTGCAGGGGATGGGACAGTTTTGGGTGCCAGGTTTCAGCCTCCCGCCTCTGCCTGACAATCCAGCTGCAACCCAAGCCTCTGGTGCAAGGTTGGGACAGGCTGACAGCCCTAGAAGTCCCTCCTGGGGGTGGACTGAGGCCCATTCCCTGCACCCCCAGCTAATGGTGGGACCCCCATGACCATAGACGCACCTCCCACTGTGCACCTGCTAGTCCTCCTAGCCAAAGATGTGCTAGTCCCTAGGAATCCCCAGGGAACGACTGAGGCTGCGTTCCCCAGAGCTGTGTCACCCTGTGAGCACCCTGGGGTCAGTTAGACATTAACAAGCATCTGGAAGGCAGATGTCTGAGATCAAGAAAGACCCCAGATTCCAGAGGTCAAAGCATTTGTAAGCCCTACTGTATTTTCCAAAATCACGCTTCAACAAACATTTGCTGTTCCCCTCCCAAGTGTACCAGTGACTCTGGAAAATGGTCTCAGATACTCCCTCAGCAATGGACCTCTGCTGTGTGCTCATGTTTTGGGGGGAGTTGGGGTGGCTTTAAAATTGGCATTGCCTCAGAGAAGATGGGGTTTAGAACCACAGAGCTGTGGTTCCCACCCTCACCTGCCCAGATGCTTCTAAAAAAGAGAGTGAGTTCATTACTCACATCTTGGATCTGCAGGGATCAGACATATGGGGGTGACTCAGCTTAATCCAGGCCCCAATCTCCTGAGGCCGGCCAGCCACCCTGGAGGGGTGATACTGGGATTAGCGGAAGAGAGCTTATTTGCCCTTTCTGGCTGTGGCTGATGGTGGGGGCTCAGGCGTCTGTAGACATACAGAAGGAAATGTTTCCAAGCCTGGTGGGAAAGACCCTGGAAGCATCCTGCAGGGATGCGGGTTGGCTAGACCTGGGTCTCACGCCTCTCTCCCACTTCAAGAACAGACAGTCTTCTGATGACAGCTGCACCCTCTGACTGGGGCAGCCTGGAGCTCAGGGCTGGGGAGAGATTGCTTCCAGAGGCAGGGTCCTGCACAGGCCGGGGGAGGCTGTGATGAGAGTGAGTCGGGTTCCCTAAGGGAGCAAGTGTGTGGCACCTGCCTCCCCATCCCACTGCCCAGGCCTCAGGGGAGCAGCTGTGATTGCATCTGGCCCTACACTGCCTCTGTGGTAGGAAACACTGCTCCGAGCTTTATTTAGCAATGGACCATCACACAGAGATAAAGAACACACCAGATGCATCAGTTTCCTTGGATCTCCACTGGTCACAGAGGACAAGCGCCGGAGGAGCTGACAACTCTCCTGATGGTGAGGACTTCAGTGGGGACGCCTCCCCCCAAGGACGTCAGACACCTCAGCTCTCGTGTTTCTTCCCCTGGAGCACGGGAGCAGGACATCCTCTGCCCCCTCATGGGAGCCAGGCAAGGGCAACTGGCTTCTCTTGGTCTCTGGGGTTTAGGGAGAAGTTGAGCACCAGGCTATAAACCCACTGTGTACACCCACCCTGGCCCCCACACTGTCCTTGAGGGCTGTGGCCAAGACCCTAGAGCCTGGGGCATCAGAGCCCAGGGAGAAGGAACTCAGTTAAGGGGCATGTAGCTTTCGTATCAGATGGTCACGTTCACTGTCCTCACAAGTACAGCCCGTACATAGTGTGTGAACACGTGCATACCCCACCCACACGGGCGTGCACAATCCCGCATGTGTGTATGTGAGCCTGCACATACACAAACGTGCACACACATATGTACACATGAACACACCTGCACACACACACATGTGTACCCACTGACACATAAGCACACACACAGCTCCTGGGGCTCTAGAGCCCGGCTGCTTCTGCCCCGGCGAAGTCCGGCAAGTCTCTTCATGTCTGTATCTCTTTCAAAATGGAAACAACCACCCAAAGTGCCTCAGAGGATCACCTTAGGGATGACACATACTGGATCAATGTAGGGATGAGACACTGGGGCACCAGAGCCCTTAGACAATCCTGAAGAACCTCCGAGATTACCATAGGGATGAGACACTGGGTCACCAGAGCCCACAAATGGTCCTGAAGTACCTCAGAGGATCACCGTAGGGATGACACACACTGGATTACTGTAGAGATGAGGCACTGGGGCACTGGAGCCCTTGAACGGTCCCTGGCACGGCGGAGATGCTCTGGAGAGGCCACCAAGGGAGTTGGTGTCCTCAGAGGTTCCCAGCTTTTCAAAGACACTGTGTCCTTACCTGCCACCTCCCTCTGTTCCATCCTGATTGTCATCATCAGGGACACCAGTGCCAGAATGAACCTGAACCTTAGAGAGATGGATGGAGGCTCCTACGAGAGGCCACGGATGCTGCAAGTCCCAGGCCGGACGCCCCTCTGTCCTCTCCAATCCCTGAGGAAAGGACTGCTCCATCACAGACCAGCACGCCCAGAAAATGTTTCTTAAAATGTTAATTACTAGATAAATGAACTACAAATGGGCATGCAAAAGATACCCCCAATTTAAAGAATTAGATTGAATCTGGATGCTACAAATGTTTCTGGGTGGTTCTTTTTGACTTCTGTGCTCGTGTCATTAGGGGCCAGCCACAGACAACTCCCACAGAAGGCCACGTCCCCACCACAGAGCCCATGGGGTTTCCTCCCACAGAGGGGAGTAAGCCAAACTGGTGTGAGGGGTGAGCAGAGAAAGGGGTTGGATGGGACAGTGGGTCAGAGCGTGCTGGACCCTGGGCCCAGCCCATTTTTTCCTACATTTTGACCATGGTGGGGAGAGAGTTGTGAGCTCCCTGTGTGAACACTGCTGGGTCAGCCCCCAAGAATAGTCAGCTGTGCTTGTGGAGTTTGGGGTCACACACATTGCCAATCTCTTGGGTCTGACCAATTCCTTGGCAAAGAAAAGGAGAAATAGAAGAGGGAGAGAAAGAGAGAGAGGGAAAGGGAGAAGAAAGAGAGGGAGGGAGGGAGAGAGGGAGAAATGGAGGAAGTGGGAAGAGAGGAAGTGTTGTAACCCAGCCCTCTTTCCCCTGCCCACTCCTGTTCCCCAGCCCTCACCTGTTCCCCCCACCCTCTCCAGCCCATTTCTCTCCTCCTCCCTTCTCCTCCCCCCCAGTTGACTCCAGGAACAAGGCAAGTCCCTCCT
>CAUYQV010136745.1:0-25747 GCA_963574575.1 Galagoides demidoff | reverse complement strand
TACTACTTGGGGAAAAGAGAAATTTGCTAACAGATAATAGAATATGTTTTTCAGCAAGGAAAATAGTCTTCAAGTTCCAAAAATAGAATATGCAATAAAAATCATAAAAATTTGTATAGTTATTTTGAACTTAGCTATATTGCTAACAGAATAGCATATAGAATTTTTTTATTGTTTTTGGTAACTTGCAAGTAACTTGGTAACTAGGAAGTAATGAAATTTATATATTTTTTTTACAAACTATTGGAATTTTTAAGTTATCATAATTGTACTAGCTAAGATCTTCAACTTTACTAGAAATGGTGGTAATGAGTACACTTATCTCATAAATGATTTGTAGATAATGCTTTTGTTTCCTAAAAAAATTGATACATTTGTCCCAATGTTATCTTCAGTTATTATGTCAATGTTTTGCCTGTAGTTGATGTTCTGTAAATATTCATGGAATAAAGGAACCTGAAATATAAATAAATAAATAAATAAATATAAATGTTCATCATTAAAGAAAAAAAAAATTTCAACCCAAAATAATGAGGAAGACTAGTCTGTAACATTCATAAAGACAAAATAATATGTGTTGTGAACCACTGTGACTCTGACACCCGACATGCCTGCACATAGAAGTTTCTCAATTAAAATTGTGACAAACAACTGAATATAGGAATGAAAACACAATGAGAAGGATCAAGGGAGTTCATAAATTAAACCTACATCAGCCTCTAAAATCATTGTATATCTGGGTTTCTAAAAAGTTGCAGATGGATTTTAAAATGCTCAATTAAAATTATTTTTTCCAATGAGATTTAGAGAGAAGATGGCTGAGTAGAGATACCAGACCTCTGAGGGCAGGGATGTTCACATATTAAACAAACAAACAAAAACATACAAATTAAACTCTGGAAATGAAAATTTTATTTAAGAAAATACAAAATGCAGTGGAAATTTTTTAAAATAGACTACACTAGGCAGTAAATGTTGGATTGTGTAAAATGGCCAGATATTTGAAACATAGGCATCCTTGAGGGTGAAGAAGAAAATTCACAAGATCTGGAAAAACCTATTTGAGGGAATAATTGAGGAAAATGTCCCTGGTCTTCCTAGAAATTTAGACACCCAGGTACAAGAAGCTTTACAAACATATGGAAGATTCATTGTGAAGAGGCAATCACCAAGACTCATAGTCATCAGATTGGCCAAGGTCAGCATGAAGGAGAAACTCCTACAAGCCATGAGGCAAAAACATCAAGCAACTTACAAAGGAAAACCCATCCAGCTAACTGCAGACTTATCAACTGAGACCTTACAAGCCAGAAGGGATTGGGAAGCCATCTGTAGATTTGTTAAACAGAACAATGGCCAACCTAGAATTTTGTATCCTGTCAAATTAAGTTTCATATATGAAGAAGAAATGAAGAATTTCCCAGACAAGCAAACACTGAGGGAATTTGTCCAAGCAAAACCTGCCCTGCCAGAAATGCTCAGAGCCGGGTTATGCATGGGTCAGCACAATAAACAACACTCCCCAGAGGAAAACCACCCCGAAGCTAAAGCTCACATAAAACAATAGCACAAGAGGTGAAAAAATGCAAGAAGGTACTATCCAACAGGATTAACAAAACAGCATCCCAGTATCAACTCTATCAATGTGAATGGTCTGAATGCCCCACTCTAGGATAAAGGGCAGCTGAATGGATCAAAAAATACAAACCAAATATCTACTGTTTTTGGGAAACACATCCAACCCATAAGAACTCACACAGATGCAAGGTGAAGGCCTGGAAAACAATATTACATGCAAATATAAACCAAAAGAAAGCAGATGTAGCTATTTTCAAAGAAGATAAAGTTGACTTTAGATCAAGGATAGCAGAGAAAGACAGAAATGGTATTACATAATGGGAAAGCAAGGATTTCAACAGGAAGACGTAACAATCCTACATATTCATGCACCTAGCACAGGAGCACCAAGATTCATAAAGCAAATTCTACTAGATCTAAACAAAGAGATAAACAAAGCACCAAAATCGCTGGTGACTTCAACACCCCACTGACACAACTGGCTAGATCATCCAAGCTGATAATAAAGAAAGAAACACTGTATTTAAATGGAATTCTAGAACAAATGGGGCTAACAGGCATAGAACATTTTTCCAAAAAAAAACTAATGAACATACATTCTTCTCATTAGCCCTCTGAACATTCTCCATGATTGATCACAGTAGGCTACAAAACATGTCTCAACAAATTCAACCAAATAGAAATCACACCATGTGTCTTCTCAGACCACAGTGGAATAAAACTGGAGACCAACAATCAGATTGGAGGAAGATGGTGGACTAGCGTCAGCCTTCAAGAGCGCCCCTCCAAGGTAAAGTCGCTGGCAGCAGTGTTAACACAGACTGCTCGTCTCTGCAGCAGCGCTGTAAAATCCCAGACACTTGGGACATCTGATGTAGAGACAACAGGGTGTAGAGGGGCTCAAGGTTGTCACTTGGAGAAGCACCTACCCTTTCCCTGAGAAAACCTGTGCTACTGACTAAGCGTGAGAAGCCAGACTGGTGCCTTAGCGGTCAAGTGTTCAGCCCCCTGCCCTGTGAAAAGCCTTGCCGGCCTGGAGAGCTTGCCTGACCTTCCTACCAGCAGCTCCCCTAGTGGCTAAAAAAGGAAAACTGAGGCCCACTGAAACTTAGCAAAGCCTTTCAGACTCACACAACCCATTAAAAAGTGGGCAAAACACCTCTGCAGAAGTTTTTCAAAAGAAGATAGACAAGTGACTAACAAACATGAAAAATATTCGATGCCATTAATCATGAGGCAAATGCAAATTAAAACTGCAGTGAGATATCACTTACCCCAATTAGAATGGCTTTTATTAAAACATCCAAAAACAACAGGTGCTGGTGTGGATGCACAGGGAAAGGAACACTTAGTACAATCTCTATGGAAAACAGTATGGAGATTCCTCAGAGAAACAAAAGTAGCTACATCATTTGATCCAGAAATTCCACTAACTCAAAGGAAAGACAGTCATTTCATCAAAAAGTCATCTGTACTTGCCCATTGAATGCAGCACAGTTCACAATTGCCAAGGTGTGAAATCAGCCCAAGTGCCCATCAATTCATGAGTAGATTAATAAAGGTGATATCTGTATACTATGGAATACTACTCAGCCACAGAGAAGGATGAATTAAGGTTTTTTGCAACAATTTGGATAGAACGGGAGATCATTATCCTAAGGGAAGTAGCTAAAGAATGAAAAAACAAATACCACATGTACTCACTAGTATTAAACTGGAAGTGGTGAGCACAGAGGAAAGTCAAATTTGGTAGAAATCAAGCAGTGGGGAGAGGGGAAGAGAGGATTGGTAAATGCCTATTTAACTGTTACAATGAACCCTACCTGGGTGAGGGGCACACTCCTAGCCCTGACATAATCATAATAAAAGTGATCCATGTAACCAACCTGCACCCCTATAACATTATGAAATAAAAAAAGAAGGATCAAAGGCTTTAAAGGGATTAGTGACATCTCAAGTTACAGACAAAATTTGAAGTTTTGTGTCTGTATCTGTAGTACATATAGATAAGTTTTGAGATACCAGTGGATCTCAAGTGGTTTCTAAAGAGGGCATAGAGAAGGTTGTAATTTATCCTGCAAATGGAAAATTGGTACCTTTGATCCTGGTACCCAAGAAGATTTTTGAGGGAATAATTTGTAGGAAAGGAATTTAGTGCTTAACATCAAACTAATTTCCTATCCTTTCATTCATATGTGATCCAACAGAATTCCTCAAGAAGCAATTACAAAAGTATGCCTTAGCCTCTGCTGATAATTGCTTTTTATTATTTGGTAAATGATAATTAAAAAAAAAAAAGCAGAGAATAACTGGGATCTTTGAACAGGGCAGTGGCAAAGGCTCCACTACACTGTGAAAGGCACGATCTGCCAGCTCTGGGCACTGACAACTGAGGAGACTGGAGAGCTAGAATACCATCATAAGGCAAATTAAAATGTTTTAGGCAAAAGCAGTGATGTTTTTTGTAAGACAGTAGTGAGAGTAAAATTATAAAGAGGTAGTCAGGCCTCAGTGGAAGGTTGGCAAAGTAGAAAATCACAGATACTGCCAAGATTTCAAATTTGGATGGCTAAAGCATCCAAATGCACCAAGAGACAAAAGTGAGAAGGAGAAGCAGAGTTAGGTGATGCTCAATTCAGCTAATGATCAGAATATGTCTGAACTCTGAATCAAGTCATGTGGTGAGGGAACTGCCTTTCCGGAGAAATTAAAATGCACATGAGAGTTCTATGTTCGAGGTGATAACAGAACTCTGGAGGCAGAAAGGCTCAATGTCTGCTGTAACTGATATTCAGAATGAGTCCACACTTTCAACAGAAGGGCAAAAGTTCAATTAGTTTTGAGCGCAGTCCCCTCTGACTGACCACTTCCTCTTACCCTGCTACCCTCTGAGTACCAAAGACCCATTACCAAATAAAGTAATTGCTCTCTGGAGGTCATCACACAAGACAAAATTTTAGTTTCAATTTTCAGTATTCTCCTTTAAGAATGACAGAAAGATGCATGTAGAAATATTTCTTTCAGAAATAGTAAAAAAAAAAAAAAAAGTGTAATGTTCAGCATTTCAGTGTCCATCCTTCAATTATCTGGGAAATTTACTAGTGCAGAACAAACCTTTCTTGGACCACACTGGGGAAATGAGGTGTCACTGTGTTTACTTAACAATATTAAATCATAGATTATACATAGACAGTGAAGCGATTTAACAGTAATTTTAGTTTCCTTTGCAGAAAGGGAGATCAGAGAGATTTTCTAAAAATAATAACCATCAAATACAGTAATGGCAAACACTCTGAAAATATTGAGTGTCACGAGGCATTTATTATGTCTGTTACATCTTAGGAAAGATAATCAGCCAATATTGCAATCTTAAGTATAAACTTACAGAGTGCTAAATCCTCTTCCAGAATAAACTTTAAAACCTTCAAAGATGATTGTCTATAATAAACAAGACAAAGTAGTTTCCTTATGGCCCAAAGTGAGACTTTGAAGTTTGCCTTTAAAGGACATATTTGAAAGTAGTTATTGAAAAGAATGTTATTTATAGAATGAAAGGAAATTTTAAATAATTCTAAATTTTATTTTCCAGTCTTGCTGAAAAAATGCTTTAATGCCTCCTTTGATGTAATATGATTCATATCACTTCTCTAAGAAATATAGCAATGATAGAAATGTCATTAAAATACACAGTTCAAGAATTCTATATCCTTACAGTCTTTGTCTTGAATCATACTACTATGGAATATAAGATGTCACAGTTTTATGTGTCACAGAGGGGAAAGATGCTGCTAAACAGTTAACATGACGTTTTGTATACCCTAGAACTGACTGCATACTTACTGAAAGGGTTTTGTAATACTTACTGAAGTATAAATTATTTTATCTAATTCTTGAGCATATGTAAAAGTTAAAATATAAGCAAAACAAGTTAGTTTAGAAATTCCTGAAGTTTACCCACATTTCAAGTCCAGTCTTTCCCAATTTTGTTTTTTTTTAATGTACAGCTGAATGTGGTGGCTCATGCCTGTAATCCTAGCACTTTGGGAGGCTGAGGTGGTGTTTTGCTTGAGCTCTGGGGTTTGAAACCAGCTTGAGCAAGAGCAAGACCCTGTCTCTACTAAAAACAGAAAAACTAGCCAGGCATTGCGGCAGGCACCTGTAGTCCCAGCTGCTTGGGAGAAGGCTGAGGCGAGAGGATCACTTGAACCCAAGAGTTTGAGGTTACGGTGCCACGGCCCTCTGCTCAGGCCATCAGAGTGAGACTCTGTCTAAAAATAAAAAATAAATTTATATAGAAACAGGATCTCATTATGTTGTTCAGCTTTGGGCCTCAAGTAATCCTGTAGCCTCAACTTCCTAATGTTCTAAGATTACAGGTGTGAGACACAGCGCCCAGCCCCCAAACATTTTCAACTCAAAGTCATGAGTGACCACCATGCTTCACCACACAATACTGTTCTTTAGACTGTCAGGAGTATTGCTGATGCTGTCCTATCTCTGGAATTTCATTCCAAGCTGCTGACAATTATTCTGCAAGTTTTTGATGCTCACGGACAGGCAATAATGACTACCTCAGAACCACCATAAGATACTTTTTGGTTCCAGAGGTGATAAAATGTAGCCCCAAAAGTAAATATTAGAATCCTTGAAATATGGTATATCTTAAGAGCTAGGAGATATTGTAAAGAAATATGCACTACATATTTCTATAGGCATCTTGGAATTTCTTCCCTGTACATCCGAACTTTTAAATCTGGGATTTGAGAAAGTGTTCACTGCATTTTAAAGGGTTTGTTATAGAGCTTAAAAAAGAAAGCAGCGCCCTTTCTACTGCTTCTCTTCTTGTAGTGATAATATCAGCATCTCCGTCAACAAAAGAAGCAGCCCCAGCATCTGGACCAGTACAGCAAACCCACCAGTGTGTTTGTAGTTATATCCAAGGGGTTATTAATTTTCCACCAAACTGCACTCATCCTATTTACACATTCTCAATTAAAAACAAAATAAGTCCTTGTTTCTCAGAGGTTATGAGAACTACTTCCAGTAAAATGGCTCCTTTTATTTTTTTGAGAAAATATTATTTTCTGTTTATTTCAAGTTCATAGACTGATTCGTGAAAATAAGGTCCAAACTTTCTGAGGTCACACACTGAGTCAAGCACGTTATCTTGAAGTAAACATTCGAGGAGTCAGACTCCTAGGACAATATGTCTGATCAAGGTATTGCTATGCTCACTTTTGGAAGTTTATACTTAAGCCAGGCAAAATCAAATAAAGATGAATCTAAACAAATATTATGCTTGAATATATTATCTACATTGAAATTTTACTCTTTCAGTTTTCTTAACAAGAATAACTCAGACCAGCTTTGAGATATTTTTTTACTTACCCCAAATCCCACAAGATAAAAAAAACACATAAATAGCTAAATGTTTCCCAGAATTTGCATGTAAAAGGTTTTAAATCCTAAATTCTGATCATGTGCCACTGAGAAAATTATACAAATTTGCAATTAGAGTTTGGTAGAAAGACTGGGAAAATAAGAAACAGCAAATGATGTGCTTTTCATACAGATAAGGGGCGCCCATAAAGTTCATGGGCAATTTAAAATAATCATCCTATACTTAAGAAAAAACATAACGCTAAGGCCACCTTTGTTATTTATTGTTTCTTTAAAGACGTAATTATTCTCAGGCTTTGATTAAGAGCAAGAAAAGAAACCTGAATAGATCAACTGGGGTGAAAAAGGAATCATAGTACCTACAAAAACCTAAAACTAAAAATACATTAATCTGTATTAATTTTGTACCTTTACTTTTCCCATTTAAATAGGAAAACAGATTTGGCCACCAATGATTTTCAGTATTTAAAAATTGCTGGGCACAGGCACCAATCAATCAGAACAGGCACTGTTGTCACCAGCCAAACAACTTTACCAGTGCTATCAGTTGGATCCCAAGCTGAAAACTGGTGTATTACAGATGTATTCCACAAAACTGCTCAGTGTCCTAATGTACAAAAGAAATAAGTGAAACATTTCAGTTATTATTTGCTTATTTACTTCTAAACAGTTAATGTGGGGGAAAAAACCCTGATTTTTTGTTTAGAAAAAATTATCTTCTTTTTCCATCAATGGGCCAAAGGGCGACTGAAATATAGTTGATATGGTTGCCAATCAATTGAATTCCTAGAAAAAGACAAATTCAGAAAAATGACAGCTAAGAAGAAAGATGGCCAGTAAGAAATTCCTAGTGGCCAGTATGGTCAGAGAGAGGGCTTTTACAAACTGCAGTTTGGTTTAAATTGCATTTCTGTTCTTCCTGTATTCAAGCCCCTTGGGTTAACCATCGAACCCAAGAAACATAGATCATCTTGCTATAGAAGAGTTTTGAGGAACTAAACAATCAGGTCTGGGTGGTCCTACATTTAAGAAGGAACAAGAACAGGAAAAGTGAGAACCTAAGGAAAATCACTAATGAGATTGTGAAATCTGTATACAGCAGGAATTTATAATGGCCCGGAAATCATCCCACCCCAAATGAGAGATCAGTAGAAACACCGGGCAGAGTGGTATGGCTCTCACAAACGTTTCCAGCAAGTACGAGTAAAAAAAACAGTGATAATATCAGCATCTCCGTCAACAAAAGAATCAGCCCCAGCATCTGGACCAGTACCTCAAACCCAGCAAACACCCAGTGTGTTTGTAGTTATATCCCAGGGCTTATTAATTTTCCACCAAGCTGCACTCATCCTATTCACACATTCTCAATTAAAAAAAAAAAGTCCTTGCTTCTCAGAGGTTATGAGTATTATTTCAAGTAAAATGGCTCCTCTCACCCTAAAAGACATAGCCAAATCAGTGTTATTCTCACTCAAATACATGGACAATCTGTCATTCATTTGTGGATCATTTGAATGGAAATACAGAAAAAGGAACATTCTTGATGTCAGTTAAGTGTAATCACCTGCTTGGACCATAACCGACACTGAAACCAATTTTTTGGTGAATGTTTTTTGTGACTATAGGAGATGGCTTGGAAGTGAGCCAACTCTTTAAGGCCCACCTGCGTCAAATCAGACCCTGGGAACCGTTCTAGTGGTAGAAATTATGGGATGCAGATGAAATTTTTATTTACTTCTTAGAATTCTATTCTATATCTAAAGACCTGACATAAAAATTCCTAGAATATTGCTAGATAGAATATTAGAGTGAAGTAAGCAAGTTAAACAAAACAAAAGGTTGAAGAACATTATGAATCTCCACATCAGATAAGGATCCTGGATTTTTGTGAAGGATAAAATAGCCTGAAACGCAAAGATTAGATGAAACAAATAAAGAACAGATATTAAATAAAACAAAGTCAAGGAGGGGCCAAATCCTAAGGGTAACTCCAATCATGGCTATGTCAGAGCACAGGCTATAAAGTTTCTCACGAGAGGCAGCAAAGTAAATTTAAGTCTCTTTGCTGCTGTTACCAACCTGACAGTCATAAAAACGTGACGTGTACTCACTGGGAGCATTTGATTTTTAATCCTTTGTTTATCCCTTTTCGCTGATCCTAAAACACTCAATTTAGCCCGAACTCTCCTGATAGACACCATTGTTTTTATAATTCGCATATATGCAAAAGCATGTTAACAAACAGATATTAAATATGTTGGGCAGGATTAAAAAGGATGACAAAGAACCTGAATTGGTGAATTAACCTTGACGCCTAGACTGAAGGGGAAAAGCTCAGCAAATATTCCCAGCACAAGTCTTTGTCCTGGTATACCTTCCTTTCTCTATGGTTTTCCTGTTTACCACAATGAAAAGCACTCTTACCAACGTGCATTGTGTTATCTAGAATGAATACTAATGGGTGATAACCTTTTGGCTCAGGTTATTTGATTGTTACTTTTGGAGATTGGGATGTAAATTAAGGTGACCAGATTTTAACATTGGTATAGCGGGACACCATTGACCAGGGCGGGGGCAGGGCAGGGCAGGACCTGACAATAATGCAAACTTTGATAAGCAGTTCTCGATAATCACTTCTCAGCAATTATTTGTTATTATTACAGTTTAACATTATAAAACTAACAAAAATAATATAAAACTCATATCCTGGCAAAATAGCCACATGGTAGCCGAAAACGGTATATTCCCTTCCTGTTCTCCCGCCCTTTCCTGCATTCTTTCAAAAATTCGGGACTTTTTTAAAACGCCGTGGGACGCAGGACAAATTGTTAAAAATCAGGACTGTCCCGCCAAAAGCAGGATGTCTGGTCACCCTAATGTAAATACCCACTTAGCCATGAAATTCTTTGCTTTCCTATCTTCAATAGGTAGGATCTTTGAAAAAGTGACATTTGACAGAGGCAAGAGAATCACCTAAGCCCAGGAGCTAGAGGTTGCTGTGAGCTGTGACGCCATAGCACTCTACCAAGGGAAATAAAGTGAGACTCTGTCTCTCTAAAAAAAAAAGTTACATTTGACACATTTACGGGTATCTGAAGATGGCGATTAAGATATGACCAGAGGCTGCCATAACGTACTGGTTAAGAAAGTGAGCACACCAAAACCAAAACAGGAATCCCAAGATCTCTTTTTCATCGGATGTGTGATCTCATGCAAACTACTTACTCTTTTTGAATCCCAGTTCTGCTGTCTGTGAGAGGGCATGACCTATCACACAGGATTGTTGTGGAAGAGGAGACAGTAGGCATAAAGCACTTAGAACAATGCTGGACATACAGAGTGGCGGGTAAGTGTTGTCATCTCACACAGCAGCCCTAGGGCCCAGACTTTTAAAATGCATAGATGTCAATGGAATTTTCCCAGTGCTAGCTGGAGTTACACACTGTGGCATAATAGGAATAGTTCCTGTGGTCTGCAGGAACTATTTATTAAGATGATTTAAAACCCCAAAATAGTCTGGAGGCTTGAAAGTCATTAACAGGAATTTTTTTTTTTTCTTTTTGAGACAGAATCTCACTATGTCGTCCTCCCTAGTGTGCTGAGGTGTCACAGTTCACAGCAACCTCAAACTCTTGGGCTTAAGCGATTCTCTTGCCTCAGCCTTCCAAGTAGCTGGGACTACAGGTGCCCACCACCATGCCTAGCTTTTTTTTTTTTTTTTTTGGTTATAGTTGTCATTGTTGTTTAGCAGGCTGGGGCTGGATTCGAACCTACCAGCTCCACTTGAGCTACAGGTGCCAAGCCTCAATGATAGTTTTTAAACAGCTTTACTTAGGCATGAGATTGTGTATGTTTTAAGTGTACAAATGTAGTGCACCATAATTGAGCTAATGAACACACCCATCACCTATGAAAGCTTTCTCCTGCCCCCTTGTTAATCTGTCTCAACCCTCCACATGAGCCCTCCCTCAAGAATATCCCAAGCAACCCTTGATCAATTTTCTGTAATAATAGGTTAGTTTGCAATATCTGAACATTTGCATAAATGTAATCATATGGAATGTACAGTTTTTCACTGAGCATAATTATTTTGAGATCCATTCTTGTGTGTGACATTATTCATTTATTTTGCTGAGTGCTATTTTACTGTATAGATATACTATAATTTGTTTATTCACTCACCTAACTATGGAAATTTGGGCTGTTTCTAGTTTGGAGCTACTATAAGTAAAGTTGCCATGAACATTCGTGCACAAACCTCTGTGAGGATATGTGCTTTTATTCTCGGGCACATACCTAGGAGTGGAATGGCTGGGACATATGGTAGGTTTAAATTTAACTTTTTAAGAAACTACTGAACTGCTTTTTCAAAGTTGTTGCTGCATTTCATATTTCCACCAGCAGTGTGTGATGGTTCCAAATGTTCCACACCCTGTCAACACTTGGTATTGTTAGTCAATTAAATTTTAGCCATCTTAGTGAGTCTGTAGAGGTATCTTGTGGTATTGATCTGTAACTTACCTAATAACTAATGACATTAAACATCTTTGCATGTGGTTGTTTACTGCTCACATATCTTCTTTAATGAAATGCCTGTTTTTCTTTCTTTCTTTTTAAGATATGGTCTTGCTCTGTCACACAGGCTAGAGTGCAGTGTCTGATCATAGCTCATTATAACCTCACACTCTTGGACTTGTGTGGTCCTTGTCTCTCAGCCTCCCAAGTACCTAAGACTATAGACATGTACCACCTGTCTGGCCAATTAAAAAAATTATTTATGGGTAGTGTGGTCTTACTATTATGCCCAGGCTGTTCTTGAATTCCTGACACCCCCACCCCAAAGTTCTGGACTTACAAGCATGCACAATCTTGGCCAGCCAGTCCAATTTTTAAATTGACTTGTGTGTCTTCTTATCAAGTTTTAATAATTCTTTATATGTGCTAGCTGCATCTTCTTTGCAGGATATATATTTTGCAAATGCATTCTACCAGTCTATGGTTCAAAAAGTAAGAAAAGCAAACTTTGTGAAAAGCAAAAGTATTAATTTGATGAAATTCATTTTACTGAATTTCTCTGCCATGGTTTTTGCCTTTTGTGTCATATTTTAAAAATCTTTTTCAAAAACAAGGTCACAAAATATTTTTCTCCAAAGTTTTGTCCAAGAAGTTTTATAGTCTTAGCTTTAGCAGTCAGATTTATGGTCCAAAAATTACTTACCTCAAATAGGGAGGTAAGGATCTAAATAATGTTTTGTATAAGCATCCCATTTTTTTCAGCACCATTCTTTGAAGCAAATTATCCTTTCCCCATTGAATTACCATGACAGCTGTATAAAAAACATATTAGCCACGTATGCATAGTACATTTCTGAACTTTATGGTCTATTCAGCTACTCTTTTCGTCATTATCCCAGTGCCACAGTCTTGTTTACCAGAGTTATATAAGCCCTGAAATCTCACAGCATAAATTTTCTAACCTTTTTTTATAGTTTCAAAGTTATTTTAGATATTCCAAGGTTTTTGTATTTCCCCAAATTTTTAACGCATCTGTTAATTTCTACCAAAAAAATATTCTTGGTATTTTAATGGTGATAATGTTGAAACTATAATTCAATTTCAAGTAGAATTGCTAGTTTAAAAGTATTGTCTTCAGTCTATGATGACTGCCTTAGGCTTTTTGAGCTACTATAATGAAATATTCTATCCTGGGTGGCTTATAAACCACAGAAATTTGTATCTCATAGTTCTGGAAGCTGGGAAGTCCAAGATTGAGGCATAGCAGCAGGTTCTGTGTCTAGTAAGGCACTGCTCCCTAACCCTGGCATTTTCTGACTATATCCTCACTGGGCCAAAGAAGTGAGAGATCTCTCCAAGGGTCCTCTGCCACAAGAGCACTAATGACATTTATGAGGGCCCTGCCATCATATCCTAATCACCCTCAAAGGCTGCAGCTTCTAGGTTAGTATTTCAACATGAATTTTAGTGGGACATAAACATTTAGTCCATTACAATGACTCATTCTAAATATGTATTTGGGTTTTCTTTCATTTCTTTCAATAAGGTTTTGTAGTTTTCAGAGTATAGGTCCTACATATCTTTTGTCAAATTTATTGCTACATGTGTGATGATTTTTATTTACAATAGATTTATATCTATTGTAAATTACATTTTTTAAATTTTAATTTCCAGTGGTTTGTTGTTATATATCAAAGTAAAACCAGGTGTTGTATGTTTATTTTGTGTATTGCAAACTTATAAACTCATTTGCTACCTTAGGTAGGTTTCTATAGATTTCGTTGGATTTTCTAGAGACAATATTGCTATCTAGAAATAGTTCTGCTTTTTCCATTCAAATCTAAACAAGCTTTGCTTTTTTTACCTCTCCTCATTGTCCTGGCTAGAACTTAACAATATTTAATAGAAGTGGTGAGATTGAACAATCTATCATAGGGAGGAAAATATTCAGTTTTCATCACTGGGTATAATTTTAATTGTAGGTTTTAGATAACTTTTTATCAAGGAAATTCCCTTTTATTTCTAGTTTCTGAAAAATTTTAATCAGGAGTGGATATTAAAATTTGTCAAATGGGTTTTTGCATATATTAAGCTGATGATGGTATTTTTTTTTATTTCAGATTAATATGAGGGTACAAAGGATTTGGTTACATTGTTTGCATTTGTTAGGTAATCTTCAAGTTGTAGTTGAGCCCATCACCCAGGGGCTGTTCTGTATACCCTTACATAGTGCCCATTAGGTGAGAGTTTACCAACCCCTACCTTCCTCCCCCGCCCCCCCCACTTGTACTTAGTTGTGTTTTTCTCTCATGTGGGGGTATAATTGTTTATTTTTGGCTTCAGATTATTAATAGGTACATAGGATACTTGATTTCCGTTCTTGTGATACTTTACTAAGAAAAATGCTCTTTAATTCCATCCAGGTAAATACAAATGATGTAAAGTCTCCATCCTTTTTTATAGGTCACAGTATACCATGGTACAAATATACCACAGTTTATTAATCCATTCATGAGTTGATGGGCACATCAGTTGATTCCACCTCTTGGCAACTGTGACTTGGGCTGTGGTGAACATTCTAGTGGAAATGTTCTTATAGTAATATGATTTTTTTTTCTTCTGGGTAGCTATCTAGTAATAGGATTGCAGGATCAAATGGAAGATTTACTTTTAGGTCTTCGAGGAGTGTCCATAAAGACTGTCTTAGTTTGCAATCCAACCAGCAGGGTAAAAGTGTTCCCTTCTCTCCACTGCCGCACCAGCATCTGCAGATTTGGGACTCTGTAATGTGACCTCTTCCTACTGGGGTTAGATGATATCTCAGGATAATTTTGATTTGCACTTCTGTGATGATTAGGGACAATAAACATTTTTTTCATTGTTTGTTGTCCATTTGTCTGTCCTCTTCGGAAAAAATTCTGTTCATGTCTTTTGCCCACTTATAAATAAAATTGTTTGCTCTTTTCTTGTTGATTAGTTTGAGTTCTTTGTAGATTCTAGTTATCAGTCCTTTGTCAAATTCATAGCATGCAAATATCTTCTCTCATTCTGAAAGTTTTCTATTTGCTTTAGTTGTTGTACCTTTACCTGTGCAGAAGTTTTTCAGTTTGATCATGTCCCATTCATTTATTTTTAGTGTTGCTGCAATTGCCAAAGGAGTCTTCCTCATGAAATCTTTCCTAACACCAGCGTTGAGAGTTTTTCCCACACTTTCTTCTAGAATTTTTGTTGTTTCCTATCTTAAACTTAAATCTTTAATTCAACAAGAGTCTCCCTAGGTATCTTCCAGTCTTGGCAAGTGAATCTCCCTGTCTCCTTCACTCTGAGTGTCTCTTATGAGTTCTCTGATGATCTCCAGTGCTGTCTCCAAGAGGGTCCACCTCTTCCTTGTAGTTTTCAGTCCTCTCCCAGACAGTGGCATGTGTGGGCTGCGTCTAGTCCACTATTGTGGCCCCCTTCCCATTATATTTCCATTAATTCTTTTGTGGTTAGAGAACATGTTTCATTTTATTTTTCTCTCTAAAATTTCTCTCTCCATTATATCTTGATAAATACTCCTTGTGCTCAGATAAGAATATGTACTCTCTTGTTAGATGGAGATGTAATGTGCTATAAATGTCAATTAGGTCAAGTTGGTTGATGGTGCCATTCAAATCTATAAAATTTCTTATATTCTGTCCTCTTATGCTATTAATTATTGAGAGTAGGAGTCAAAATCTTTGACTACAAAACTCTCCTTAGAGTTCAATCAGGGTTTTTTTGTTTGGGTTTTTTTTTTGTGTGTGTGTGTGTGTGTGTGTATTTAAAATTCTATCATTGGGTCATCAAGATTCAGAATTTTTATTTCCTAGTAAGACAAAGAAGTGGGGTGCTGCTCTGAAAAATGCTTAAAAATAAGGAGGTGGCTTTGGATCTTGATAGCAGGTGGAGACTAGAGGAATTTTGAAGTATATTCTAGAAATATGGACATTAAAGGTGATTCTATCGAGGGCTCAAGAAGAAAAGAGAAGTGTTACAGAGAAAGCGTCCATCTTCTTAGTAAATACATAAATAATCATGAACAGAATGTTGGTAGAAATTTAGATGATAAAGGCCATTCTCATGAGGTCTTAGATGGAAATAGGGAATATGTTATTAGAAATTATAGGGAAGGTAATCCTTGTTACAAAGTGACAAAAAACCTGGTTGAATTGTGGTCATGCCCTACTGCTCTGTGGAAGTTAAAATTTGTAAGCAATGAATCTGGATATTTAGCTGAGAAGATCTCTAATTAAAGAGTTCAAGCAATGGCTTGTTTCCTGCTGACTGATTATAATAAAATCCAACGGGAAAGAAATAAATTGAAGATATAATTGTTAAGCAAAAAGGAACCAAAATGTAAAGATCTAGAAAATTCTCAGCTATTCATATTGTAAAAGATGAGTACATTTGTTCAGAAGAGACAATTAAGGATGTGGCTGAGCAGCTGGTTGATAAAGAGACCATGATCCTGAGTGTGGCTCATGACCTTAGCTATTCCATCAGAGGTCAGGAATATGGATGAAATTATGCTAGTTTGAACTAAAAGAAACATAAAAAGTGGTACAGAATGAAGAAAGGCTGCTGGACTTTTTGATTCTACAAGATGGGACCATAGAATCATTCATCTATGAACATAAGCCACCATTTAAAAAAAGAAAAAAGAAAAATATAAATGATTTAGAGGTTATCAGGGATGCCACTCTCACCACAGACCAGAGTGCACCAGCCCAGGGGGTAAGACTACTCCATCCTGCTTCAAAGGAAAGAGGGCAGTTCTACAAAGAGCTATCGTGTAGATAAGGCCTTGCAGTCCTACCTACAAAAAAAGGTGTGCACACACTACCTAGCCATGAGGGTGGTTGCCGCCCTGGTGAAAGGGAAAAATAGAGCATCAAACCAAAGATATTTTTATCACAACTTAATATCTACTGGAATTTGCATTGCTACATCTTGGACAGGCATAGCACCCATTACTCCTTCCTTTTCTATTTTTCCCTTTGGAATGCGAATGTCTACCCTATGCATATGCTACCATTGTATTTTGAAAGTGCATAATTTATCTGGTTTCACAGGTTCACAGATGGAGAGAAATCTTACTTCAGAATGAATCATATCTAGAGCCTCATCACATCTGATTTAAATGGCATTTAGATAAAACTTTGGACTTTAGAGTTGATACCAGAATGGGTTAAGACTTTGGGGGCCACTGGGATAGAATGAAGATATTTTGCTTGTGAGAAGAATGTGAATTTTGGGCAATCACTGGTGGAAAGTGATAGACTAAATGTGTCTACCTAGAATTCATATACTGAAGCCCTATCCACCACTGTGATGGTATTAAGAGATGAGGTCTTTGGAGGGTAATCAGATCTAGAGGAGTTCATGAGGGTAGAGCCCCATGATAGGGACTCATCTCCTTAGACAAAGAAGAGACACTAGAGAGTTTTATCCCTGTCATAGGAGGACACAGTAAAGAGATGGCTCATCTATAGCAAGAAAGAGGGCCTTTTCCAGCAACTAACTTGGGTTGGCACCTTGATCCTACCCAGGCCATTAAGAATTTCTGTTGTGAGCCCAAGAAAACTAATACACCTAGTGATATATGTAGCATTTTCTATAACATAAATACAGAGGTGAAGTCCTGTTACAAAAAAATGTAGTCTTCCCCCACTTTTCACAGTGTCTTAGGTAGACTCTCAATAAACCTGTTATATTGAAAAATGTGAATGCAGAATTCTTACAAGTAGGAAGGATTAGAAAATGTTTCATGGATAAGAAGTCTGATCTTAAGAGAGGGGTTACTTTTTTGTGAGCTGAAATAAACAAGAGGGATGTGAATGGTTGTCCTAAATCTTACAGAATTTTGGTAAGCAGCAAGAAGAAAAGGCATTTCAGGAAAAATGGAATTATAAGAAAAAGAGTAGAGATGGGAAAGCATGAAGTGTGTGAGGATAGCAGATAAATTAAGGGCTTAAGTTCATGTAAAAAACTGTAAGAGATAATACGATACAAAGCCATTTGATAAATATTGTGTAGGGACTTGAATAGCAGGTTCCTGCTGTAGAACATTCTTACAAAGACCACTGAAGAGTTTCTAGGAGGAGACAGACACTATGTGAAACATCTGCTATCCCCTGCTTCATTTCCTCTGCTTCTTCCCCAATGAGGAATCAGCTGCAGCAGGCTCAGCCCATAGCAGTTTACCACCTCGCTGCTGTCATCAGATCGGCCTCTCTAGGTCTGATGAGCCAGAGGTCAGCTGGATTACCTCAAACCTATAACCTCCTTCATCACCAATATACTCAGGGTCCAGTGAGTTAAGAATAAGCCCAGTGTGATCATATAGCCACATCCTGTTGGCCTTATGCATCAGACAAAGTTTCTGGGTCTGATCTTACTCTTTACTTTTTGCAAGATATTACGTGTGCTAATATCTCAGCCCCCACGTTTGCCTTATCCCAACATATCTCATACACAAACTATAGAACTGAGAGCCTACTCTGAATCTCAGGAAGTAACTAAAGGCTCGTAGTCTTCTTGAATCAGGATGAGTTCTTTACTTTGTCTGATTATTTGCAGGGTAAACTTGTCCCCCACCAGCAAGGGATCTGCCAAAAAGGAAAATTTTATGACATGCACTGTGAACCCTTTGACTTCCAAGATTGCTATTATTATTTATTGCCATTCCACAGTAGAAAGAATGATTCTGTTACTATAATTGCCCATTTACTACCTGAGTTTGTGAACCAGACTACAGATGTGGGTCAGTTTTCCAACGCTTGATTTTATCTACTGTGTTTCCCTCTCTTTACTTGTTGACTATTACTAAACGCTTGGTTTTATCTACTGTGTTTCCCTCTCTTTACTTGTTGACTATTACATATTACAGGTATGATGTTTCATACCTGTACCCATCCACAATGAACATGGCCATCATCTTACCATTTAAAAATATATTTCAATAACTCATAACATAGACTGAATAATGTCTAAACAACTTAATCCAAATTTATGTTTTTCAGTAATCTGGCCTCAAGCTTCTTTTTGTTTTTTTTTTTTTTTTTTTTTTAAGAGACAGAGTCTCCCTTTGTCACCATCAGTAGAGTGCTGTAGCGACATAGTTCACAGCAACCTCCAGCTCTTGGGCTTAGGCTATTCTCTTGCCTCAGCCTCCTGAGTAGCCGGACTACAGGCACCCGCCATGACACCTGGCTATTTTTTGTTGTAGTTTGGCCAGGGCCAGGTTTGAACCTACCATCCTCAGTATATGGGGCTGGCCCCCTATTCACTGAGCCACAGGTGCCACCCCAAGCTTCCCTTTTCAATTATCTTTTACTATCCAACAAAGCTGATCCCTGAGCTGCCCCTAGAATATTCCAAATATTCTTCCTACATTTGGGCGCCCACTGACAATTCTTTTTTAACCAGGCATAACAAAATAGCTTCCCTCCTCCTATTAAAATCAGATTCCTATTTCAAGATCCAATTTAAATTCTGCCTTGCTTTCACAGTGATTGATTTTAGGGTACCCTCACTGGACTAAAGTAGGACAGAATGACAGATAATAGAAGCTAAACTGGAAGAAAGTTCCACAAAGAAAGGCACAAACAGTAGACTCTAAGACCTCTTGAAAGCTATTTATCCTTTGTCCAACAGCCTTTTCTCCCTCAATATCAGACAGAAAAAAAAAAAAAGCTTTTAATATAGCCAAAGAGTATTGTTTATATTACCCTAAATTCCCTTTTTAATTAGTGATGGCAAGATCAGAAGCAGTGCAAATGAAAATGGCAGAAAAACACAGCCTATCACTTTTAGAAGTGTAAATGAATGCCCCGTGGATTTATTTTTTTTTTCTAATTTCATGAGAATAGACAAGGAACTGTCTCCATAAAACTGTCACTTCTCAGGGAAAAGTGTTAATGCTATGTAAATTAAAATGTGAAAGTCTACTTAACTGAAGTCAGCAACACCCAGAGTTGTGCATATGGAAAAGCGCAACTCATCAGCCTGAAAACAGAGCCCTGGGAGCTGCAGATCCACAGACATGTCTCCTGGTTAGCTGTTGCGGGGAAAGCTTTCATTTTATGCTACAATGCAAGCAAAGAGTTCTAACTGACTTCAAAGAGATTTCTCTCCAGTTGGGAACTAGGAGGGTTGGGAGAGAGGAAATAAACCTGAATTCTCTCTTTCAGAAAATTTCATAAGAGCTAAAGGGGTAGTTAAAAGTATAATTCATACCCTGAAGACACTTTCGGTCAAATGTGATTCATAAATTTCTCTATTAGATAAATATAATTTTTAAAAAGCTTAAAATGAACTTTTTAAAGTATTAGCTGCAGATATTAAAACATAAATTAAGCAGCATACCTATTACTCTTTTTTATATTATTTCAATGTTAAAAAGGCAGTTATATTTCCTTTTTTTTTTTTTTCATTTCTTACCAGCTTCAGGCAAACACTTTTTAACCGTGTTACTCTCTGATAGCACAGTTAAAAGAAATCATTAGTCACAGCGTGCATAATCTTTACAAATTTTAGCTTGGCATAAGCCAAGAAAAGCCTGAGGCATTCAAATTGGAAAAAGAATATTACCCTGTTAAGAGTTAATAAACTCAATAAATTGACTTTCTAATGGAAGTATAATTGCATAGATGACTAGCTACAACCACTGAAGAAAATTTAAGGAGTGCTTTATGCAAAAAAATAAATAAAATGCAAAATAAAGCTTGAAAAACCAACTTCATATTTACTTAGAATAAATATTTATTTATTTATTTATTTGCTATACAAAGTGGTTTGTCATTTTTCACAAGCGCACAACACAACTTTATTTATTCATTTGTACAAGAAACTTCCTAACTTGCTGAAAGAATAAAGAGAGAACACTTGACCACAGGAGCACAACAGGGAACATCAACAGTCCAGTACAAAATGGTATTGCTGCAGCAAAGCCATTTGCCCTTGTATCTCATAAGACTATGAGGAAGAGAGAAAGCAAATACTTGAGAGGCTGTGGTGGTGAATGAAATGAATGTTTTAAAAAAAAATTTCATAGAGAAAATGACCTTTCAGTTAGATCTTAAAAGATGAGAATGATTTCATTAAGTAGAGAAATGAGGAAAGGTCATTCCAGACAGTAAGATCAGATTAATTAGAAAAGCCAGAGTTACAGGGACACAGAATAACCTTGCAGGAACTTTAAGTACATAGTGCTGTGCTTCTCAAAATGTGGTCCAGAGACTAGCAGGAAATATCCTGGGAGAACTTGTCAACAATGCAGAACCTCAGACCTCACTCAGATCTTCTTTTTTTTCATGTATACATTAATGCATTTATGGGGTACAATGTGCTGATTTCATATAGAATTAGGAATGTTTACATCACACTGGTTAATATATACCTCATCTCGTTTACTTAGTTACTGTGTTAAGACATTTATACTCTATACTAATAGATCCGACGTGTACCCTTGCATTATTCACCATTGGTGTGATCCCACCATTCATGTTCCCTTGATCTGACCTCTCCCCTCCCTTCCCAGCCCTCCCTCCACCCTCCTTCATCTTGGGCCATAGCTGTGATCTAGTCTTCATATGAAAGTGTGAGTGATCATAAATTGGCTTCATAATAGTACTGAGTACATGGGATATTTTTTCTTCCATTCTTGAGGTACTTTACTAAGAAGGATATGTTCCAGCTCCATCCATGTAAATGTAAAAGAGCTAAAGTCTCCGTCTTTTTTAATGCTGAATAATATTCCATGGTGTATATATACTACAATTTATTAATCCATTCATGGGTCAATGGGCACTTGGGTTTCTTCCATGACTTTGCTATTATGTATTGAGCAGCAATGAACAATCTGGTGCAAATATGTTTGTTATAAAGTGATTTTTGGTCTTTTGTATATATACCTAGTAGAGGAATTGAAGGATCAAAAGGCAGGTCTACTTTTAGATCCCTGAGTATTCTCCATATTTCTTTCCATAAGGGACGTATTAGCTTGCACTCCCACCAGCAGTGCTGAAGTGTTTCCTTTTCTCCACATCCACACTAACATCTGTAGTTGTGAGATTTTGTTATGTGAGCCAGTCTTACAGGAGTTAGATGATATCTCAAAGTGGTTTTGATTTGCATTTCTCTGATGATGAGCATTTTTTCATGTGTCTGTAGGCCATGCACCTTTCTTCTTCAGTGAAGCTTCTGTTCACGTCCCTTGCCCACAATGAAATGTGATTTCTTGCTCACTGAATCAATGTCTGTTTTAAACAAAATGAGCTAGTGAGCTGTAAGCATGTTAAAGTTTGAGAAGCACCAGTCTAGGGCCTGTAGTATAGGGGGACAAGATGTGAAAAATGAAGATTCGACAACAGATGGGTATCTTTGATGTATGTTGTGAAGTTTATATTGATGAGAAGGACTTAAGAGGTTTTTTTAAGTAAATGAGTGAAACAATTTGTAACTTATAAAGCCGATTTGGGTGGCAATGTAGAGATATTGGGTAGTGTAGAGACAGAATTCCACACAGACATATCAGTTATGGGGCTACCATAACATAAGAATGATAGCTACTGTATGGTGTGCTACTACCTACTACACACCAGATATCATGGGACAACCCTTACATTTTGGGTGTGTTATTTTAATGTCCCTTAAACCCCCATTCTGCAGATAAGAAACACAGTGGTAAAGGTTAAAAAACAAAAGCCCAAAGTCATATAATGAGTAGTTTTCAGGAGCATTCTAGTTGACATTATAAGTTCAAAATTTGAATTTTACCCCCAAATTACACTCCAAGTCCAACTTTGCTTCATTTCACCTGTTATTCATAATACCACCACTTTCAGAGTTACAATAGGCTGCTGTCAGTATCCACTCTTGTTTGCTACAATCCATCTTCTATACAGCAACCTGAATAATCTTTTACAAACAGAAATCCTTTACATATTTAGCATCAAACATAATAAAATATGATTTCTCATCACAGCTCTCAAGTCCCAAACAATTTGGTCCTTGCCCATTTGTGTGATCTCATCTTCTTTTATGTGGCTTCATCGCTGGACTCTGTCACACCATATAGAGAATAACATTAAGCACTTTTTCCTCTAGAGATTTTGCAAGTGTAGTGAGCTTTGCCTACATCACTCTGGTCTTAGCTTTTTGCAAGCTGATTGGTTCCAAAACGAAGATAACTTATTGATCTTAGCTGATTGGGTTCAACTTTCTTCCCATCACCCCTGCATAACTGTTTGCATACTAGCTAATATTCTTCCGCTTCTTCTCATGGCATTAGAGTATTTTTTTTTTTTTTTTTTAGAGACAGAGTCTCACTTTATCCCCCTCGGTAGAGTCACACTGTTCACTGCAACCTCCAACTCCTGGGCTTAGGTGATTCTCTTGCCTCAGCCTCCCGAGTAGCTGGGACTACGTAGGCGCCCGCCACAATGCCCCGCTATTTTTTTGCTGCAGTTCGTCCGGGGCCTAGAGTATCTTTTTTTAAAGGACTATTTCATACTTTAATGGAGGTTTGCTATGTATATCATAGGAACATAGAGGTTGGTGGTAGGTATATAAACAAGTCTTGGAGTATCTAAAGAAGCAGCTACTTCACACCCAAACATACACACACGACCTGACCTTTAAGGTAGCATACATTATACCTTTAATTAAACTAAGTTTAATTAATATACTCCTTCCTCTTTTCATGGCACTAGAGTATCTTTTTTTTTTTTCTTTTTGAGACAGAGTCTCAAGCTGTCACCCCAGGTAGGGTGCCATGGCATCATAGCTCACAGCAACCTCCAACTCTTGCGCTCAAGCAATCCTCTTGACTCAGCTTTTCTATTTTTAGCAGAGACAGGGTCTCACTTTTATTCAGGCTGGTCTCAAACTCAAGCAATCCACCCGCCTTGGCCCACCCCAGATTGCTTGGATTACAGGTGTGCTTGACCATGCCCAGCCGCATTAAAGTATCTTACTAGATCCAATCAGTGACTATTTTCACAATTGAGTAAAAATTACCAGCATAATTTAGAAACAAAATATCAAGTGGTGGGAAAATAAGTGGGAAAATGAGGGGAAACAATAATGTCTTTTAAAACACCTTGCTCCTTCACTTCTAATAATCCTCATTTTACTTGAAACCAGAAGGTCAGTGGGTACCTGCAAGCTTGCTTTGTTTCAGTTGGTAGAGCAATTCCTGAGTGAATACAACTCAATGATCTGCCTTGGTCTAGGATGTAAAGATGAGAGATCAAAAAAAATATGCACTAAATCAATACTAAAACTATCATTTTCATAGCCACTTTGTGATTTAAACCCAATTTGTATACCTTTCATCTTATTTGATTACACATTGACCCAATGAAATAAGCATGGAGCAACCTTTCCACATTATATATTCTCCTATTTCCCTTACAAATACATCAATTTTTTTAAGAAACATTTTTAAAAGTCTCTTAAACCCACTTCTTTTAAGATACTACCACAGTATACACTGCCCTTTGTACCAAAATTTCTCAAGAAACCCCTTAAGTCCACATAGTCTGGCTTTTGCCTGTAGCACCTCATAGAAACAGCTCTTGACAACTAAGGTGAAATTGATCAATCCTTTAAAAGATTCCGGCTATCAAACCTCACTCAAGAGGAAAAAGAAACCTGAATTGTTCTATATGTGTTAAAGAAATTGAAATTACCATTAATACCTAAAGCCAACTCCAGGTCCTGATATTTTCGATGGTAAATTTTACTCACCTTTTAATAAAGAAATGACATAAATTCTACACAATTGTTACAGAAAGTAGAACTGAAAACACTTCCCAAATCATTTTATGAAAGCAGCACTATCCTGCCACAAAGACCAGATGATTACCAAAAAAGGACAGACCAATGTCCTTTATGAAAGCAGAGGCAAAATTATTCAAAAAACTCTTAGCAAATCCAGTCTAGCAATACATAAAAAGGATAATACATCATGATTATGTGGGATTTAGAGCAAATGTAAGGTTTGTGCAACATTTGAAAATTGATCAATGGGACTTCCACTTCCATTTAAAATTAAATAATTAAAAAATATTTTTACAACACTCCTGTAACAAATGAATAAATCAACAAAATAAATGAAACAATAACACTTAAAACATTGGGTATTAGATGCCAGATGCCGTGGCTTATCCCTGTAACCCTAGCACTTTGGGAGGCTGAGGTGGGTGGATTACTTGAGCTCATGTGTTAGTGACCAGCTTGAACAAGAGCAAGACACCAGTCCCTAAAAAAAAAATAGCCAGGTGTTGTGGCAAATGTCTGTAGTCCTAGCTACTCAGGAGGCTGAGGCCAGAGGATCATTTGAGCACAACAGTTTGAGGTTGCTGTGAGTTATGATGCCATGGCACTCTAGGCAGGATAACAAAGTAGGACTGTCTCAAAAAAAAAAAAAAAAAAAAAAGCTTGGGTATTAGGCAGTGACACATTGGGGGTACATACCTACTTGGTCATAGATCTTAAAAAATATAAATTAGTATTTCACCCAGGTAAAGGTAGTAAGTAGATTTATTAATGGACAAGTAAGTATTAGTGGAGGTTTATATTATAAAAAAGAGTGAGTGACATATTTAAATAGAAATGCCACTCAGTGAACACATGGAATCCTGAGGCTAAGTGTTCAATTAAAAAGGTCTATGTCTAGAATACGCTGCCTCTAGAAGTCAACGTTCTGTTTAATAAACAAATAAATAAAGGCTACTGATCATGTCAATTCATAAAATTAATTTACTCTAATGATTACATGGATGAAACAAAAAAAAAGAAAAGAAAAAAACAAACAGATATATTAAGGGCTGATTTCTTCTATGAAATCTTACATCTGTGTTTGGGTTGGATCTAGACTCAAAATGGGGGGAAAGGGAGAGAATACCCTGAACTCCAACATCTCGGTAAATGGACAAGGAACCTTGAGAAATAAGCAAGTAATGGACTGAGGGGAGTGGAACTATATCATTGGATATCACAGTATCTTGATCCAGGGCCGAGGGCTGGGCTGTGTGGACTTCCAAACCTGTCCACAGGGGCACAGAATCTGGCATGTATTTAAGACACTTTTTTTTTTTTTTTGAGATGGAGCCTCAAGCTATCCCCCTGGGTAGAGTGCCATGGCATCACAGCTCATAGCAACCTCCAACTCCTGGGCTCAAGTGAGTCTCCTGCCTCAGCCTCCCAAGTAGCTGGGACCACAGGC